>ML827578.1:39288-55500 GCA_009831015.1 Picea engelmannii | reverse complement strand
GGAGCAGAGCCCAACGCCCATCAGTTTTATGTCACGATTTGTTTAATGGGATGATCAAATGGAGGTTAACTCAAACGATGTGGTTCTAACTCCGAAACTAGGCCAGGCATGCATGGGCAAGTGAGGTCTTATATAACTTCAGATAGTGAGTTGTAGTATAGTGGTGAGTAGGGGGAAGACTTGTATCAGGGAGATGCAAAGGCCTGTCATAAACATCAGGTTTCTAACAGGCTGTAGAAGAAGACATCTAAACGCAAGATCTTCTTACATTCAAACGCAAAAAACCATAGAAAACAATAACGCCACAATAAATCCTTTATCATAACATAATTGCCATAATTCGTGCGAATCAGTCGATCACGAACTCTCTTAGTATAAGATGAAAACTTAGACGGGAAAAGAAAGACTGTCTGAAATTAAACAAGAAATCTTACATACAGATGCATAACCAGAGCTAAGATATCTGTTAAAACTTTACAATCGGGAGCTCGGCTCTACCATCGATACCTTCAAAAATGCAAAAACTGAGTACATATACTTGGGCAGATTTGCCCAACAGAGGCGCGCTCGCCCTTCAAGGCGTAGCGTCTCTTCAATCAATCTTCGGGCAGAAGTCCTTCGTCAGACGTCTCCTTAACTTCGCATGGCCTTTGCAAGGGAGGAGTAGCTGAGGCAGTAAATGCTGAGCTAGCGTGTGCAGACCTCCTCCGGCTGGTCGAGAACTCGGCATGGATTCTCTTGAAAAATGGGTACACAGGACCCTCTCGAGCAGTCCGCTTGCCAGACCCTCCATTCTTCGCATTTAATGAATGAGGAGAGGTTTCAACCACCCTTTCTCGCCTTCATTTACTCCAAGCGAAAACCAGGACCGAGGTCGGATCAAATGGCACTTGGAGATCGCGATAATTCCTTCTGTGAGCATACACGACGCCTTCGACCCTTCCTGAGCAGCTCTTTTCTTTCCCAAGTGACCACGGGCTGTGACCACGTGCTTATCCCTAAGGCACCCTCGGCGTTCGCGAATGGGAAGGAGCTAATCCTTGCTTCTTGAAGTCGCGATGAGCGAAACGACGAGGCGGCTTAATCTTGCGCCACGCGCCCCTCTAAATCTGATGGTCCTAAATTTACCCGACGCTGCTGTGGGCCCCACTTTAAAAGTTCTTTCCTTTTCATGATTCGCGAGTTCGTGGATCAAAGACCCTTGGCTCCCTTTTCTAAACTCCCGATCCTCGAGATGGCGATACGGGTCAGGCCTCCTTTCTGGTCAGCGCTCTCTGCATGTAACCGTCGGCTAGAGCCCAAGTACTAACGCCTCTCGCTACTCGTGACCTCGCGAGTTGGAGTATCAGACTTTGGCATTCTCCCTTCGCAAAGTCCCGAGACGCGATGGTCAGTGACGGTTGACCTCCTCCGGACACTTTTCGTAACTCGGAATCTCGCGCAACCAAAGTGATATGGTCCACCCTTCGAACTCACGAACCCCGAGCTCGAGAAATAACACTGCGCTTGAACTGCTTGCGATCAATGACCCTCGTAACTTCGCGAGTGCCTTCCGAAGGATTCCGACCGTTGACTTCCTTAAAACTTTTAGCGCTATACTTGACGCGACTCGGTCAATCTGCAATTACCCATCAATCGCTGTTCTGCTCTGTCGCTGAATCCTTTCCGCTGAAGAATGAAATGCCCGCTCGCTTGATTTTAAGTCCGAAAAGGACTTCTTCTGTGTGCTGCGCTTGGGCGCTTCTCGTGTAACCTGCAGACCTGGATATCCCGATGCCGAAGACAAGTAATGTTGCTAACAATTTGGACAACACTTTATGTTTGATAATGTTGCAAATGTGTCATCTATCACATCGTCATAGCTCACTTTGGAGCACGCCCATTTGGCAAACTTACTGTCTTCTTCAAATTTTCCACTTCATTTGCTGCCTCAGAAATCTTGCTGTCATGGCCTTAATTTGCTGTCATTCTGCATAAGAAAGTTTGGCCATACTGTCTCAGGAACTAGGAAGAGTCTCAAACTCGGCCTTGAATGATCTTCACTTCATGCAATCCTCAGATTTGCACTCACAACTATGACTACAGCCACCTGTCCCATACTTGACTTATCTTTCAGATTGTCCTTAGTTCATTATCAACAATAGCTTCACCAACAGGTCTTAACTTGACCTCAAAACTGATGTCAAAACAGTCCTCAATGTGCTGTCCAATCTATTTTCAAGACTGTTGTCAAAATAACTCTGTAATAACTCTTAAACTCGGCCCTAGTTTGGCCTCAGAACACAGCTCTTCTGCTCTACTTAACTCAGCCCTTACACAGCCTGAAATTCGCCTTCAGAATTACCTTATACATGAAGTCTGTCTCAGATCAGCTTCAGAACAGACTTTTCTGCCTCAGATCCGCCTTGAATGAAGATTCAGAATAGGTTGTAGATGAGCCATGAAACAACACGAAAACACCCTCAGATATGATCTTGGTTTAGCCTCAGAAAATGCCTTACAATTTCCCTTATATCTGCCTCAATTCTCCTCTTAACCCACTCAGATATGCACCTCATATCTGTCAATAATTTGGCCTCGGGACTGTCAAACGATGGCCTCTTCTGCCCCAGAAATTAACACACAAGGATTGCCTCAAAACACCATAGGACTGCCTCAGATCTATTGCTGTCATAGCCTCCTGTAGGTTTGTGTTATCTCCTTTTAGCTGCAGTTTTAGGTCTGTTGGTAGGACCCTTCTGTGGCAACCCTAGAGGGGATCTATCTATATTATCTATCCACTTTAAACAAGGCTTGGCCAGGTCTGCGGCCAGACTTAAAACCTCACCACAGATTTAAGAGAGGTCAGGCCTCAAACTTTACCACAGAGGCTGGTACAGGTGTGCAGCCACAGGTCTGTAATTTGGTTTTAAGTCTGCGTTCATCCTTAAAAAATCACCACAGATTTAAGAAAGAGGTCCGGCCCTTAAACAATGCTTGGCCAGCCTTTAAATTTTACCAACAGCAGGGGTATAACAGCTTCTAAAGTCCACTGCCTGCCCTTTTATTTGTTGTGCAATAGTCATCTTCAGGAACTGCTCTGATACCATGTTGAATTTCTCACTAGTTCAGGTTCATGCATTTAATTTCATTTTCTGTTTAGCATTTACTTGAACCATAAACAATTGCAGCAACAGTAACTAGTTTCATTAAACCAAGATCACAAGAAGAATAACTATGCACAAGAACACAAGAAGTATCCTGGGAAACCCTTCTCAACAAGGGAAGAAAACCCAGCCAATACTTTGCTATATTCTTCAAGAGAAAGACCTCCCACACCATCACCAAACCTAGCACACAAGAGGGTGCTGTAATTTTCATAATTTCAGACCACAACTTCTGAAATCATGAGATGACACCAAGATAAGTGTGTTTCCTCAATGGGGATTCACCTTTATTTATACAAGACTTATCACATCAAATGAAACAATAGGGCCGACCTCAATAACACAGAATATAATTAATAATTACAATATTAATTATCTTTTACATTAATTATCTTTCACTTTATGGTGGGGCCGACCTGTACCCTTTACATCACAATTAGGGTTACATGTAAATCTTACTCTTAGACAATATAGCAAGGGATCTCATACATCCACTAGTGTTCAGCCACTAGGGGCACGTCCACCTGTGCTCAACCACAGGGACGTCCAAGTCAACAGATCTTTATCTCATTGTGTCTCACAGGAGAATCATCTAGACACATTTACTAGTGCTCAACCACTAGGATCACGTCCACCTGTGCTCAGCCATAGGGACGTCCTAATCAACAAATCTCAATCTCACCGCGTCTCATAGGAGAATCGTTTGGAGTACCACATCGTCTCAACTCTCTACATAGAGGAGAACAATAAACCCATCACATGGGCTCCTTCACCCCTCACAGGGGTACACATCGTTTCATCTCAAACGACACACCCATCTCATGGGCATCTTCCCTTCTCAGGGGCACACAATGTTCTATCTCCGTCTTAGAGAGAACGACACACCCTTTTCATGGGCATCTTCCCTACACAGGGGCACACATCGTTCCATCTCCATCTCAGAGAGGAACAACACACCCAACTCATGGGCTCTCTCACACGCTGACTCACTCTGTCTGTGTCTTGGAGGATGTCTCACGCAACAGTAATCATCAACATGCACAAGCATCTACCAGTCATCCTCTCACTTTTGCAGAATCGTACGACCCTCCTAGGGTTTCTAGAGAATCCGTACGATCCTCCTTTTTTGAGGTATTTCAACACCTTAAACTTGGACGTTAGGGCTAAAAATTGTATGGGAGTGTACAACCTCCCTTAGCGCACCTCCAACAAACTTCAGATTGCATTTCTGAGCATTTTGAATTCTTGGCCCTAGGGTTTCTAGGGTTTCACAATTTTCTGCAAAAATTTCAGACTTGGGGTTTTTGCAGCTCATTGAAGGAGCTTTTTAGCTCACCAGTGTTCTTCTAACTTTCAAGGCTTATTGTTGGCAGTCATAAGTCCAACAAAACCTAAGTTTTCTAGTCTAGCCCAGTTGGCAAGGGTTTGTGAAGAATCTAAAAATATGAAGAACAAAACCTTGGTGGAAGATAGGCTTGTTGGATCAAACAACTTCAGTTCCTAGAAGTCAAGACTTCAGATCACTCTTGAAGAGGAAGATCTATTGTGGACAATACAAAAATCTTTACTAGAGACAACTACCGATGAAGAGAAGGAAGAAAGGAAGGAAGATGACATCAAGGCAAGGATGATAATCATCTACTTAGGCCAACTTCAAAATATCAAGATGAAAAAAGGTGACACTGTTGCTATCTTCTTCATGAAGATGTCAGAGATCAGAGATCAACTAGGTGCCAACTGGAGAAATCATATCAACACTCTCAGGTATGCACTTGTATATATTATTTGTATCATTGTCATGAGGGTACTTGCAGGAGGAAGGAACCTTTGCTGCAATCATGGATCCAGAGGGATCTCAGTGCATTCAGAGGAACAACACACTGAAAGTGAAGACTCCAGGTTTGATTGTTTTAATCATCATGTCTCTAAACTTGCTACATTACAAGTAGGTGTTGCAGTTGTGACAACAATCCTTAAATTGTTTTGATTCTAGAGATGTACTCATTATTCTCCTCTAGGAGATACTCTTGTCTTGTTTCCTTTCGTTTGTTTTCTTGTTCCAGGCAGGTTAACAACAAAGGAAGATGTTTATCCTTCAGACTTCAGAGGGATTCACTTGACTCAGAGGGAGTCAAAACTATTTGAGAAGGAGGAAGAACAAAACCATCATTGAAACAACCAAAGCAATCATACATGATCAGAGTCTACCTATGAGTCTGTGGGCAGAAGCATGCATGGCAATAGTATATGTTCAGAACATGAGTCCTCGCCAAATTTTGAAGAACATAACTCTCGAAGAAGCCTTCATCGGAGTGAAGCCTGAGATTGGACACTTCAGGATATTTGGGTGCCCAGTATATTTTCATTTACCCAAAAAGAAGAGATCCAAGCTAGACCCTTCAGGGAGAAAGGGTACATTTTTGGGATACAATGAATCTTCAAAGGCATATCGGATCTACATCCCTAGTCAGAGATAGATTGAGATAAGCATAGATGTTATCTTTGAAGAAGAGATAGCCTTTCAAAGATCCAGAGAATCTCAGATGGAGATTGACAGTGAGACAGTACCTTCTCCTCATTCAGTAGTTCAGAGGGAGACAAACATTATTCCAGTTGATCCAGTTACTCCAGTTGATATCCCCAGAGATATTGCAGTAGGGCATAAAAGGCCTGCCTGGGCTCGACAAACTCTTCAGGAGACAGAGGGACATGCAGCCCCTCAAGGCACATCCCGATAGAGCAAGAGACCAACGAGATTTTCGAGCTACTTTTCATCCATGAGCCACATCATTAATTCTGAGCCTTCTTGTCATGGAGAAGTGACAAGTGAGTAGGTATGGCAAGATGCCATGACAAAAGAATATCAATCTATCTTGAAGAATGATGTACAGTATATTGTTCCGAGACCAGAAGGGAAGTCTGTAGTGTCTTCCAAGTGGATCTATAAGATCAAGCATGCAACTGATGGAAGTATCGAGAAATACAAGGCGAGATTTGTAGCCAGAGGATTCTCACAAGTAGAGGGAGTTGACTATGATGAGACATTTTCTCCAGTAGCCCGATACACTTCCATCTGTACTATCATTGCACTAGTTGCATCCATAGGTTGGAAACTACATCAGACGGATGTAAAGACAACCTTTCTCAATGGTGATATTGAGGAAGAATTTTATATCGAGCAGCCAGAAGGATTCATGATACATGACGAGAAATCTAATGTGTGCAGGTTGAAGAAAGCCTTGTATGGACTAAAGCAAGCACCTTGTTCTTGGTATGAGAAAATGGATGGATTCTTGATGAGTTTGGGCTTCAGCAAGAGTGTTGCTGATCCAAACCTATATTATCATATTGTTGGTAACGAGTGCTTAATCTTGGTCCTATATGTGGATGACCTATTCCTCACCGGTCCAGAAAGACTTATTGTTGAATGCAAGCAAGCATTGACTGCCAAATTCGAGATGAAGGATTTGGGTATTATGCACTACTTCTTGGGACTAGAAGTATGGCAAAGGACCGATGAGATTTTCTTGAGTCAAGAAAAATATACAGTGGAGATATTGAAGAAGTTTTGTATGACAGAGTGCAAATCCATGCCTACACCGATAGTGATGGATTTGAAGAAAATGAATGATGCTTCTATTGATTCAAGTGAGATTGATCCACATTTGTATCGACAGCTGATTGGATCATTGATGTATCTAGTTAACACCAGACCTGATATATGCTATACAGTGAATGTACTTAGTGAGTTCATGAGTCAGCCGAGACAGACTCACTGGATAGCAGCGAAGCATGTATTGAGATAACTACGAGGCACAGTTGGATATGGCCTAAGATATGCCTCCAGTGTAGACTTGAGTTTGCAGGGATGCGTCAATGCAGATTGGGCAGGGAGCGCAGTGGATCGGAAGAGCACATCTGGTTGTTGTTTTACCTTGGGGTCTACCATGGCTTCCTGGTGCAGCAGGAAATAGAGCTCTGTGTCCTTGAGTACCGCAGAAGTAGAGTATATAGCCTTTGAGTGTGGCAGTCTACGAAGCAGTGTGGCTTCGCAAGCTCCTGACAGATTTATTTGATCATGAGATGGATCCCACCATTATTCATTATGATAACCAAAGCTGTGTGAAGCTCTCTGAGAACCTTGTGTTTCACGATAGATCGAAACACATTGAGATAAAATATCATTATATCAGAGACATGGTGCAGAGGAAAGTAGTACACGTGCAATACCTTCCTACACATGAGTAGATTGCAGATATATTCAAGGTTATACTATCCAAGGTTATACCCTGTGTTTTTCTTCTTAAATTCAAGGTTATACTATCCAACCCTAGGAGGAGTATAAGGGGATACACCCTCCATCAAGGGATTTTCTTCTATTGTCATTGAAAGGCCTCAAGGATTTCTACAAGGAGTAAGAGGCTTTACACCCTTGTAGCAAGACCTTGCTAGGGTTTATCTTCTCTAGGGAGTAAGAGGGTTAACACCCCTATAAGATTATCAAACCCTAGTTAAACTTGGATTTCTAAGCTAGACAATTTGGAGGTTTTGTGTTTTTTTTGGCTTTATAAGGGTTTAATTCTCAAATAAACATTTCATTCTCCTTGTTGTCTAGGTTGTTGTCTAAGCAAGAGACTCCATTAACCCAATAGATAAGGCACTAATTGCGTTGGAGATTGTTAATTATTGCATTGGTAAATGTGAAAGTTGAGCTTTTGGAATTGTTCAAGTTTGATTTAAATTTTACATGTTGTTGGCTCTCTTGTTCTCCAAGGGCATCTTGATTGACCAAGTGATTGTGTTGCTGTAACAAACATTAAGCTAAATCCATTAGGGCTGCAACAAACTTACTCTCTCATACTATTTTTCCACTTTTCTACTGCAGAAAATTACTTGTGAGCTATGATAATTGTTCTATCGATAATAAGCTATTGATTGGGTAGTTTACTTGCTAATTTCAGTGTTTAGAACTTTCTGCTATAACAAAAGTTTGCTACAGCCATTGGGCTGTCATAAATACTTGCAGACAACACTCTTTAACAACCCTCCTTTGCTATCAAAATCTTGGTTTAAACATTGGAAGATTGTCTACTAATTTCTAGCATTGTTATCCAATATCATATACCTGATTTTGATGGTTTAATTCGCAGCTGTTGTAACTCCTTTCTTGCTGATATATCATTGTTGTATGCTGCAAAGTTTTGGACAGAAGGCATAATGTGCTGTTTCCCTCTTGTTCTAAGGCTCATTTCATCATATATTGTCTTGGTTTTGGTTGTCTAACATTTGTTTTGTAGGTATTCTTCGTTGGCAACTTTCACTTGATCGGTACTCATCCTCCATAATGCCCCTAGAACCTTTCATTGTGACCTATAGGGGTGCCCCATTGTTTTCCTTGGATTCTCCTTTGCAATCCCCCTAGGGTCACCCAAGAAGCCTCCCTTGTGTGGGACTTGTCCTTCACTAAAATGAAGGGGATATCTATTGAGGTGACAGTGATAGGTGTCCCCAGTTGTGTCACACGGTTGTGGTTTGGGTTGGGTTTTTCCCTAACTACAAATTGTGCGATAACAACTTGCATTTCATCCTTTCAGTACAGGAGTTTGTGTTTTTAACCTAAATCTTGATCTCAAAGATTTAAATGTTACTGGTAGATCGTTTGTCAACATGTGATGGCTAATAATCTTTAATAATTACCCTAACAAAATCTGAGATCCTAGTTCCCTTGGCTAACCCATTATGAAATCCCCATGGAAATAGCTAAAAGAATTCAAAAAACCAAAAGGAGGGAAGGACACCAAAAATATACAAGGATCATATGAAAATTATTAAAACTCGTTTTTGTTAAAATCTAAGCTTGAACCTTCTTAAGAACTGAATAAATTGGAAAGCTTTTATGGCATGTAAATAAAATTTCTAGGGTAAAAATTTAGCCAAGGATTTTGATTTCTGTCAAGTCATTTTATAGACTTAGATTGAGGATATTTTCTAGGATATGAAATCTATGAACACGAAGAAGATCTGGATTTGCATTAAAAGTGTCTTTGACCAAGACCTCACGAGACCAAGTAAAACTACAAGGAAATTAACTTCGTGTATTATGTATTTAGGGTAAAGCACTTACATAATTATATGAAGGAGTATGCTCCAAGTATCATCTATGTTAGTGTTTCTTCCTTTGCTTTCAAATTATCAAGTAATTTAAGTGCAATGATATCTATATGGTTGTTCAAATTTCATTCCGCAATTAAGCCAAATGCGTCACATATAAGGAAAATGTCAAAATCACAATTAGATAATGTTTTCATGGGTTAAATGAGTGTTATTTTCTCTCTATTGAATCTCTGGACTAGTAAAAATGTTTTGATTGGTGACATGAAATTAATGGAACACAGCTTCAATAAATTTATTTTACCTAGTGTTCTAATTTTACTGCTTGCAGTGTGCTTTTAATAAATTGCAGCATAAAGGAAATTTTCTATACTTTGTGTGAATTCCTTTAATTATACATTGGGAAAAATCATGTCATTTAAATATGCATTCCAATTGTTGTTATTTAATATGAAAATTTGCACACCTTGTAATCACTAACGTGGAATCTTGTATGTTACAGTTTATGACAGAGATGAAAGAAACTGCATTTATTATGCAAAATATCTCTCCTCGGTAAATTAAGAAACAAAATCCTAGTTGATTTTTTTGGGCATCAATGGAAACTAATGCACACTGACAATTTAAACTCCATTGTATGCGTGTCTTCTTTTTTCTTAGGAGCCTAATTGTAATTGATGAACTCGGACGATCTACTTCTTCATTAGATGGCCTTGCAATGGCATGGAGTTGTTGCGAATATTTGCTATCACTTCAAGTGTAATTTCGTATGACCTTTTTAATCTAAAATGAAGTTAATACGCATTGACAAATTGCATCAAAGGGAAAATTTATGCTATTTTGATTAGTTTTTATTTCTAGGCCTAGAAGGCAAATTATTTTCCTTTAAATAGGACAAATATTCCTATCTTGGGATAAGTTGTCTAATAAACAAGAAAATGTCATAATTGTAATCTTAGTTTTCAATAAAATTTTAGTTTAGTTAACATAATAAACAAATTGTTTTGGAGAAAATACGGGAAACCCAAAAATACCAATTTGTCCTTGTTATTTGTCTATTTACAAGATAGTGTGGTGTTTTACCAATTATCGTTTTTTCTGAATTTCTTTTTAAAATCCTAATAGTCAAAACATACATGTCACCTTAAAAATTCTCCCAATAATGAACTTTCCTAAATTATTGTAAGTGGAAAGGGAGTATTGTGCTCTTATCAATTGGCTTACAATTTGGTAGCCATGTTTTGTTTCATTTTCCTAACATCAAAGATTTTCATTCAAGATCTTTGAAGAGCTATCATGTGTTTCCCATGCTTGTTGTGCATGTTGAAATTTATTTTTATTATGAAATGAGTATACAGTATATACCTTGTTATGAAATTCAAATTGAGAAACTTGCACTTGTGCATAAGGAATAAAGGATAAGATGAATTAGAGGTTCACCTTTTAGTCATAAATCTCCTATTTGATATTTGAAAACAAATTTATTTCTAATGACTCTAGGAATATTGTATTCTTGTAGGAGAAAATTGTTTTATGCTAATGTTGACATATTTCTATTGTATATGTGTTTCACTAGTTAGGGTTCACTTGAGTGTGGATGTTGTTACACCTTAGATTCACTTCAGTGCACCGCATATTTTTTTCACCGGATATGACCCATCATGTGAGCAGATTTTGTGCTTATCTCGATGATGTTAGAACTTAGAGTGCCATGATCAGATGTGCCACCACAATGCTTTGTACTATTGTATCACTGATTAGCCAAAAGTGTGATCATTTTGTACTCCATGTATTGTATTTGACCATGCTTAGATGATCTATGTAAAAGTGTTTTTTACCTAAGTGGTAGCTCTAGACCCTTTGTGGTTGGTCATGGCCCATCTTCTTAGTCCCCATTTTAGTATAGTCCTTGACTCCTTGCTCTTATGGCTTGGCTAACTATACCTTGGAGGCCATTTATGGGTGTGTTAACCCCTAGATTTTCACCCTTGAAAATCTTGCGGGTTAAGAGCCAACATGCACTATTTTGGCTGGCATTCTAAGATTCTTCCAAAGTTTAGCACTTGTGTTGAGCAAGAGGTTGGTTCCCATCATAGGAAGGTATATGATCGGTACAGGTTTGTTTTGTTCAGAGTTAGAGTTAGCTTGGTTTCCCATGCATTTGAGAGAGATGTCTACATACAACAGGTGTTGCTACTTTTTAGGAGACACGGTTTGAGTGGGTCTCTTGAAAGTTTGGAGCAGTTCTAAGCATACAAGGATGGTCCTTGCATGATTCTAGGCTCGATAGCACTTTTCCGAGCGACATGCAAGAACTTTCTCTTTTTAGCAATTTGAGCTTTAGGCCCCAGATTTAGATTCTGAGCATATAATATTGATCCTTGAGACATTCTGAGTCTTTTGGACCTTTTATGAGATGATTTGGCACATATTTCGATTTTTAGTAGGTTGAAAACCAGGGCTTGCATGTCGATTATGATTGTGGATTTGAATTCCTTGCGGAATCCAACGAGTATAATATCATGGACATGCGAGGACTTTCTACTTTTAGCAGTGTCTAATTTTAGAAGTAGACATGTGATGGTGGTATCCTAGTCACTTTGAACATTTGTGGAGAGTTTGGGTCAATTTTGACAAGTTTCAAATTTTTGGGATCAGATGGCTTTTTTTGGAAATTTCTATTTTTAGCAGTCATTGTCATCTTTGACAGTGACAAGTGGCAAGCTCAGATTTCAACATGTGGTAGAGTATCAGGATGATGTGGCATCTACATGGCATCATGGACCAAGGGTGCATTTTCCAAGGATTATGCATTAAATGAGAATTAATTAAGCTAAAGAGGTGGCACATGAGTGAGGTGGCATTTTCTAGAGAAATTTTAGCCACTCAAGACTCATTTTTCTTACTCTATTCCTCTCACTTTCCATGCAATCAGTTTCTAAAAATCCTCCCTAAATTGCTTTTAAATGCAAAATTCCTAAATTTTAGGAAATCCCTAAAAAGTAGGGCAGATTTCCCTTTAACTCATATCTCCCTCATCCCTTGGCCAAATTTAGCAATCTAACATGCGTTGGAAAGATAAAATTATCCTCCATGCATCTCAGCCATTATTTAACTCACCATGTGCATACACTCTCACTCGTAACTTACCCATGCGCATTACTCACTCACACTTATTCCCTCATGTGCACTAATTACCTAAATTTCTCACTCACACTTATTCCCTCATGCACATTAACTCCTATTTTCTTCACACTCTTATCCTATATATTGGATGGTCTTCATTGATTATTGGTCGGATATTGCATTAGCTAACATATTTTCTCTTTCTCATTCCTCTCTCTTGTTCTTAGTCTAGTGACTCTTCTTTAAGCAAAGTGATCATTGCACCGGTTGTGGACTTGCCAATTGTGGCACAACCAACCCTCTTGCAAGCCTATCAATGAAGAAATCTTGTGTTTGTTCTCTAACCTTTTTTTCTGGATGGTATTTTGTGAATTTTGCACATAGATTAATAGATTGTGGTTTACGTTGATCTTTTGAGCAGTTTTCTTTCTATCTCTTTCTCTCTTTTATTGTGCTAACTCTGCATGATCCCTCCAAACAAAAAATAATTATTTTTCCCCTTGTTTTTGAAAGTTTTAACACGTTGTCCCGAACATATCAGCGACTGTTTTTCGTCAATAAACCCAGAAAATCAGATTTAGGACAGTGGCAAATCACCTTAGGGACTCTCCCCTGAGGCTAGCAGGAACTAGCCCAAATGGAGAGGGGTCTATCCTGTGACAATTTGGGGATTTTCTCCTTGAATTAGCCAAGTTTTCATCACTGTAATAACAGGTTATACCATCTCAATTGGAGGGTGGAAATTTGTGGTAACAAATTGGCGCCATTGTCGAGGAACGCAAGCCTTGGTGACAACAACATCGGTGAGTTTTTACTTTAATTGTTTTTTTTTCTAACTCACCTGGCGACTCCACATGATATAGGGACGACTCCATAAGGGACTTACACAAGAGGATCATCCGGTTTCGATTCCCTCACAAGGTCTAATTCCGATCTTGAACAAATTCTAACATATTTTCTTGGAACAAGACTCTTCCTTCACCAAGAATTCCTCTTGTAGTTGGTAAGCATATGTGTAAAGTTCCCAAGCCAATTTTTTGCTCGAAACCAAAGGTTGTTTAACTGTTTGTTATTATTTCAGTGTGTTATGCAAGGTTGTCTCATCAAGTTGCGCATTGAGGGTTTATTCCTTAGAGATTATAGCATGGAGATATAGATCTGAGCATATAACACAAGAAAATGACAAGATACAAGCAATGAAGATCAATGTAGAGCCAACAACTTCAGATCTAACCTTTATTTAGATAGTAGAGTGATATTAATACAATATGTTATCGCGCAATTTGTACTTTGAGGGAAGGGAAAAGGCAAATGAAGACAAAAAGGCGTAACGGGAGACTATCCTATCACTGTCACCTCAACAGGATGTCTCTTTCTATTTAGGGTGGTAAGCCCAGGGGAGACATCCCCGGTGACCTGGGGTTTTGAGAAGGCAAAGGTTTAAGGCCAAGTAAAATTTTCCCTCTCACAAGTCACCACCGATCAGAAAGTTTGGCTAAACAACCAATAAAGATACTAAGAACCAGAAATATACTTGCCCGGAAGAAAGCAACATAAAACTATATTTGCAAGATCACTTGCTGGTTAGTACTTCATATAATCAAAGACTTTCTTGATATAAGCAATTGACTAATATATTGATGAAGTAAGCAACGATGTATATTAGCTGTAGTCACAATATGATGATACTTCACAATAAATGCTTCAAAATGAGCAAGGATGACTTATTATCAATTTCATAACACCAACATTCATCAGAAGCAAGTATGCATTAATCCTTTCATTTTTTTAAAGAAGCTTTAAGTGTTGCAAAGTATGACTACAACTCGAATGGATAATAGCAGCAATAGGGTTAGAAAGTCAATCTAAACTAGGGTTAGAAGGTGTTATTAATTGTTCAAAGATTTTGGATGTTTGTAGGTTGTGATCAAAACACTCAAGCAAGAAGTATTAGACCAGTGCATTCATAGGGAAAATGGAGTCAAAAGTAGCAGCAAGAATTGAAGGAACAAATGATAATAGTAGGGCTAAAGACAAGAGAGATTTGATGGATGAAGTGTTGGTAAGCTAAGGCTTCAACCATCAAACCCTAGGGGAAAAACGATCACTAAGGTGTAGGCAACCCTAGGCCTTAGTGCATTTTCCTCCTTCTTCAACTCAATGACAAAGCAAAATCGGCTAAGGTGAAGGACAAAGGTCGGGTGTTGCAATGGCAAGGCCCTAGCAATGTCTTCAACACCAAAAAACGGCTCCTTGGCATAATCTAGTAGGGAATTAAAATAAGGACACCAACATGTGCTTATTTCCTAGGGTTTATTCCAGCAATTTCATTAACAAAATGCAAGTAAAACACTATAACCATTCAAGTAAGGGAAGGATTGCAGAAATTCACTTACATTTACCAATTATTCATCAAGCCAAACCCTAGTTATAAACCTTCCACCAAAAAAATGCCAAAGATCACCAAAAAGAAGCCTCCTTCAACAAGTGCGCCACAATTTCAGCCAAAACCCTAATGAGGGCCGCAAATTTCAGACCTCACACAAGTGTGAGTGAAAGATCATCTGAAAATGAGAGTTTAAACCCTCAATTTATACAATAGCAATGACCTTTAATTTAATTTTAAGTCACAAAAGGCCGATAAGGACAAATTTACATAATAATATTGTTTTACACTAAATATCATAATTAAACCCTAATCAAACAAAAATGATGACGTCATGCCCCTTTAGGGTGACATTAGGCCCCTTTAGGGCAACGTTGGCCTCCTAGAGAAAAACGTTAGGCCTTCTTGGGCCTCTGGAACTTGCCACACGTGCCACATGGCACATAAATGCCTCCCAAAACCTCCATAAGTGTTGGATAACGTCATAGGTGTCCTAGGTGATGTCATGGGCCTTCTAAGGCCTACTTCCTAGTGGAAAGGGCACAACCCCCATGGGTACGGGTCTGCTAAGATGCCTCTCATGGAACATCCTCCTCTTCTCCGGTGCAAACCCTCTAATTTGTCTCTGCCCCCTGCTGGGTTCTCAACATCCATCTGGTGGGCTTCCAGCCCCATGGAGGTCCGAACTAATCATCTCCCCATGTGTACCTGTCCATAACGATACCTATCCATCGGGTACGGTCCTGCACATCAACAGATACGCCCTCCATGGGCTCATAAGTCACAGGGATCATACCAATGTCAATCACATCTAATCATCAAGTTATTAAACATGTGCATTGTTATCCCCGATATCTAGGGATAACTAGGAGATCATGTCTCGAGGCCCACTTGGTCCTAGACATGGAGTACGAGAGCAGATTGACTTGAGCATGGCCCTTGAGGGCCCATCTTTTCTTCTTCTCAGTCGGACTTGTCTTGCCAGCAGTACCAGCTTCCATCACTACCGGCCTGGCCTTGCATCAGAAAAGGCTCTTGCTCCATGAGGTAATTGGTCCGAGGTATCATGGTATGTGTCATATTTGATCATTATAACCTTCTTATGTATGCATTAGATCTCTCTCATTTCAGATAACTGTTTGGATCTTACACTAATCTACTTGACCACTGTTGGGGTGATTGACTGGGTAGCTTAGCAAGTTGGTATTCATGGGTTTTGGTTAGCCACCAAAGGGGGTTTGAAGAACCATCGTCCGCTCCCCTCATATTATCACTTTTCATCTTAAAACCCCACTCATCTATCCCTTTCCCCTAGTCTAGCCATTAGGATGACCATCCAGGGTACATCTTGTCTTGTGGGAAGAAGGGGCTAAAGGCCCAGGAGGTAAAAGCAGCTGGTAAAAGATAAAAGCCATAGGAAAAATGAAAACCTAGAGATGCTTC
>ML827578.1:16820-27080 GCA_009831015.1 Picea engelmannii | reverse complement strand
AATGGTAATGTTAAAAATTTAAGTAAAAGGATGAAAATGAAAGATAAAGGAGAATGTCACTTTAAGAATTTAACATTACCATTAATTACTACCCTCAGCTGCACACCAAAACACCTTACAACTCCAACTTGTTTTTAGGTTTTAGAGGGTTTTAGGATGAACGCTCCCTGGACGCTCCCTCAAAAACCAGGGAGTGCAGTTTTTGATGAGGGAGCGCGCTCCCTAAAAACGCTCCCGAAAGGGAGCGTTCAGGGAGCGCACTTGGGAGCGCGCTCCCTAAACGCTCCCCTTGGGAGCGCGATTCGGGAGCGGTTTCGAGGGGGGGGGGGCGCTCCCCCGCATCATAGTTTGTGTCTATCATTAGAGTGAGTCTGGATGGGGGTCCTGTTTTGTCATTGTTCCCAAAGCATTGATCCTTTATTATGGTTATTTTGAGGAGACATAGTAGTGTCTTGAGTCATCTTATGTCTTGTCTCCTCAATCTCTTATCATTTGAGTCTTCTTCTTTGAGTTAGTCGTCTCCCCCATCTAGCATAGGGATATGGTACCTGGTTCTTTCATCTTGATCTTCTTGAGTTATCACTTCGCGCTAAGGGAAGAGAGACATCATTTCTCTTCTTTTCAGTAGGTCATCCTGTATCAACTTTGACACATTATCTACAGATGACCCAGAAGTAGAGCGCCTTGGTAGCCGTTAGCCTCATTGGCGGTTATCTCGCATTCGACAAGGATGAGTATCATTGGGCCTTGATTGGATGATCCTTATCATTGTTCGACTTCATAACATTTTTCATAGTGACAGGTTGTGCTCGTACCTTAGGGCTCATTGACATTATTGATGGTGTTCCTTATCACTTGACGGGTGTTTACAGTATTGACATTTGATTAAGTGACTCTCTCCCTTGTGTTGACATCAACGCATTTACCATGGGAAGGAGTGTACATATTGGGTGGTAGCATGTAGCGGATTTGGATGAGACCCCTTGTATTTCAGTGTATCAGTGGGAGGTGTTATATTGATTTGACTCCATGGCCCATTGGGCAGGCTTTGGTATCAAAGGTCAGCTAACAAAGTCTTATTTGTCAGCTTACATGGCCTTCTTTCTTTCCACACATTTACAGGGGTACATTTTGGTACATATCTTTTCAGAGCATCATTGGTACATCTTACAGAGTTCTCACAGAGAACTGTTGTTATAGATACAAAGATTCATATGGTTCTCGACATCCCACATGGGGATCCCGTCCCCTTGAGTCGCCATTGTTAATCCCTAGATTTTCACCCTTGAAAATCTTGCAGGTTAAGAGCCAGGATGCACTATTTTGGCTAGCATTCTGAGATTCTCCCAAATTTTAGCACTTGTGTTGAGCAAGAGGTTGGTTCCCATCATAGGCAGGTATATGGTCGGTACATGGTTATTTTGTTCAGAGTTAGAGTTAGCTTGGCTTCCCATGCATTTGAGAGAGATGTCTACATACAACAAGTGTTGCTACTTTTTAGGAGACATGGTTTGAGTGGGTCTCTTGATAGTTTGGAGTAGTTCTGAGCATTCAAGGATGGTCCTTGCATGAATCTAGGCCCGATAGCACTTTTCCGAGTGACATGCAAGAACTTTCTATTTTTAGCACTTTGAGCTCTAGGCCCCAGATTCAGATTTCAAGCACATATTCTTGATCCTTGAGATATTCTGAGTTTTTTGGACCTTTTCTGGGATGATTTGGCACATATTTCTATTTTTAGCAGGTTGAGCACTAGGGCTCGCATGTCGATTCTGATTGCAGATTCAGATTCCTTGCGGAAAATTGAATCCAATGAGTATAATGTCATGGACGTGCGAGGACTTTCTATTTTTAGAAATAGACAAGTGATGGTGGTCTCCTAGTCATTCCAAGCATTTTTGGAGAGTTTGGGTCAATTTCGACAAGTTTCAAATTTTTGGGACCGGATGGTTATTTTTGGAAATTTCTATTTTTAACAGTCGTCATCATCTCCAGCAGTGACAAGTGGCAAGCTCAGAGTTCAACATGTGGCAGAGTATCCAGATGATGTGGCATCTATATGGCATCATGGACCAAGGGCTCATTTTCCAAGGATTATGCATTAAATGAGAATTAATTAAGCTAAAGAGGTGGTGCATGAGTGAGGTGGCATTTTCTGGAGAAAGTTTAGCCACTCAAGGATAATTGTTCTCACTATGTTCCTCTCACTTTCCATGCAATCAGTTTTTAAAATTTATCCCTAAATTTTTTTTAAACGCAAAATTGCTAAATTTTAGGAAATCCCTAAAAAGTAGGGCAAATTTCCCTTTTACTCATAACTCCCTCATCCCTTGGCCAAATTTAACAATCTAACATGCGTGGGAAAGATAAAATTATGCTCCATGCATCTTAGCCATTATTTAACTCACCATGCACATACACTCTCACTCATAACTTACACATGCGCTTTACTCACTCACACTTATTCCCTCACGCACACTAATTCCTAAATTTCTCTCACACTTATTCCCTCATGCGCATTAACTCCTATTTTCTTCACACTCCTTTCCTATATATTGGATGGTCTTCATTAGTTATTGGTCGGATATTGCAGCAGCTAGCATACTTTCTCTTTCTCAGTCCTCTCTCTCGTTCTTAGTCTAGTGACTCTTCTTTGAGAAAAGTGATCATTGTACTGGTTGTGGACTTGCCAATTGTGGCAAAACCAACCCTCTTGCAAGCCTATCAATAAAGAAATCTTTTGTTTGTTCTATAACCTTTTTTTCTTGATGGTATTTTGTGAATTTTGCCTCTCTTTTATTGTGCTAACCCTGCAGGATCCCTCCAAGCTAAAAAGAACGATTTTTCCCCTTGTTTCAGACAATTTTAACACGTTGTCCCGAACATATCAGCGATTGTTTTTCATCAATAAACGCAGAAAATAAGACTTAGGACAGCTGCAAATCACCTTAGGGACTCCCCCTTGAGGCTAGCACGCACTAGCCCAAACGGAGAGGGGTCTAGCCCATGACAATTTGGGGTTTTTCTCCTTGAATTAGCCAAGTTTTCATCGCTGTAATAACAGGTTATATCAGCTCAATTGGAGGGTGGAAATTTGTGCTAATAGGGAGGGGTAGGTACGTGAGGGTCTTGGGATGGATCTACTATGACACATTACTTAGAGAACCTCTAGGATTTTTCACTCTATCCTTATTTAAAAGTGTTTCTCATGTTGTAAAGGTTGTCATACCAATGGAAGCACGATTATCTTATACCTAAGAATGGATCCCCCTTTATGTATGAAATATCCCTGATCCCGCTGATCGAGATATTTGCTACTGATCTATTATTCTGTCTTGTAGATTTGATACACTGGGGGTTTTTGGATGCGTTTCAGTTGTATGTTTGAGATCTTGATGGTTATTGCATGTGCATGTTGCATATTTATGGTTTAAACAACATATAAAGGATGTATGCAAAAGTAAAGAACATCAACTGCCCAATATCATGTATAATACGGTTCAAGCATGGAAATACAATAGCCTACTGGAAATATAGAATATAAACGTTAGCCAGATCTTATGGATCAGTACTGGAATACAATCAAATAACATGAAAATACCTGTGATCAGAAGATGATAGCAGATCTGATGCATGCACGGATAGATCGACGAAAATATGTGATTCTGGCGAAGTACGGTAACCGCTACCAACTGGAAAACTCGTTCGGAAGTTCAGACCATTGGAATACGCTGGAAACTGCTCCAAAAGAAGCGCCTTGGCCTCTAGACTGAAATGGGTGAGTGTCGGATCTCGAATCCGGTCTCTAAGGCAATAGAATTGGACCCCTGGGGGGTTTGCGCACCTCCTGGAGCACTGGATGCGCCCTAAAGGATTCCACCAACGGAATCTACTTCTATATGGCTCAAAACGATCGTCTCGCCAAATAAGGAAATGGGTCGGAAGGATTTGTCCGGATCTACTCTGAAACTCTGCATGCAACACCAAATGTTTGTCCAGAAGCGTTGTGCCCTAAATGGCTGAATGAGTCGATCTACAAGATTCCACCGTCAGAATCTGATGATAGATGGCTCAATAGAAGCGCCCTGGCTGGATCTCAAATGGGTTGGAAGGAAACTGCAATCTAGATACGGATCTTGTGCAGCTCTCCAAACCCTCAAACTGACTTGCGCCCTCACTGGCTGAGCTGCGCACTCTGCAATGGATACTCTTGAAAAGTACAGTGAAATACCTGGATGGTATCTCCGATGGGCTAGGGTGTGTCTCTCAACACCGAAACCCATCAATGGTGGTGGTTTCCTCCAGAAATCCACAAAACAGTAAGGTCGTCTCTCCTCCTCCTCTGGGAACTCTCAACATCAAATCATAACAATGCATAATGAGGAATTAGGTCAAATTCCTCCCTTTATACCTTTCCCAATCTAATTCACCATTGACCTCACTTAAGCTAGGCGCTTTTCCTCCTAAAGTGATTAATTAATTAATTAAGTCCCCCTTTAGCACCTTTTCATTCTAATTCTTCGTTGACTTAGGCTTAAGTGACTTTTCCTAAGTATTTTGGCTCAATTCATCGTTTGGCCATCAATTCCTCCTTATTTCTCCATCTTGTTCCCTGTTTATGACTGACTATAGTCTACGAGAACATATAGACTACTAAGTCACTCCCCGCCGGCCTACTCTTGGGAACGGGACATCACAATGTATCTGTCACACTTTGGCCATGGACTCTTGGAGATGACTCTACAATTACTTCTGTAGAGACACAATTCACGAGGCAGTCTTATAGATCTCAAGGCAGTTCACAGATCCCTAGGCACTGGTCACATTATCCAAGACACTTTTGGCATATTTCTACATGCATTAGTCCTCTCATGACATGCCAAGTCCTAGATTCTTGGGCACTCTCCTTATTCACTCATTTGGAGGCATTTTGCACTTGATTTGAGGGTCAATTTCCTTGGAGGACCTTTCTTATAGCCATTTGATGATGCATGTAGCATGTGTGGACATATTTTGACTTGATGAGATGTCTTCCGTGATCTTTGGGGTGTTGACAATGTGATTTGAGGACGATCTTCCACCTTGGAGACCTCTCATGTAGCCATTGGAGCCTATTTGGAGGCATTTTCCTCTCTTTTAACCCTCACTCGTCCCACACGTGTGTTCGTTCCATGCTTTGAGAGTGAACGTTGGCATCTTGTTGGACTTTTATTCATTGGAGGAGAATCTTAGCATGCGTTGAGGGTCTCCCCTTGCATTCAGGAGAGATGTTGAGCCTCCTTGGACCATAGTTTGAGGTCTTTTGTGGTACAACCGCCTCTCCTGGAGGAATTATTGTACATGTGGCACATCTTCATTGTATTTTGACTTGGTCTACTTTATTTAGTTGGAAGACAAGTCGTTTTTGTAGTTCTCGTAGACTAGATCTAAGGAGATAGAAACTATTATTAAATGAGAAGGATGATGAAGCCTCATCTACAAAAAGGCTCCTCCTCTCATTCCATTTTGTTGGCTACTGCTTTGAGAATACAATTTTGTTGAATATATACCTATTGAGGCATTGGTGTCAATTCTTAGAGCTCTTCTATCTTGGTATATTTTTATGCATTAAAGATTGTTGTGTTTGCTCAAGATTACTACCAACTTTCAAGATCGATCCATTTGAAGGGTAATCCTACAACTTGGAGGAAAGATGTCTCAGGGTAAATCCTTTCCTTCTTCCTTTGTTAGTTTGGTATTTGCTCAATTCTTTTCTTTGCTTTCCCTTTGGATCCCTAGCAAGGGTATTTAGTATTTTTATCAAGTTATAATTGATGTTGTCGGTGAAGGTGCTTCCTTTGGGAACCCCTTCTAATAGGGCCTTTATCTACATGGTTTATCTTGCTTAGATAAGAGACTAATTTACTTTAGGGTTCTAGTCTCTTAGCCTTAATCCATTAAGATAGAATAGACCAAATTCAAAGAGGGACAAACTTCTTGACCCCATAAACCCTAGTTGGAATAAGGCACTTTTCTTCTCCTAACAACCAATCAAAACCTCCAAAACCCCAAAA
The DNA here is from genome assembly GCA_009831015.1 of Picea engelmannii. Classification (NCBI taxonomy): domain Eukaryota; kingdom Viridiplantae; phylum Streptophyta; class Pinopsida; order Pinales; family Pinaceae; genus Picea; species Picea engelmannii. Next base: position 21,027 of record ML827578.1, on the reverse strand, counting down.
TCTTTTATTTTTTTTGTTTAGAAATAAATCTAACGAAAAATCTAAGAAAAATCATAATCTAGATTTCTTTCCTTGTGTTACCACTCAAACTCTCACTACGTGGAAAAGTATAAACCGTAAGCATGAGAACCTAGAGGCAACTGCTAGGAAAGCCGCCCATTGTCACCTCAATGGCCTTTCCCCTCACAGACTAAGGAAAAGGGGTTCTAGTGTAATGTTCCTAACTTGGCTAGTCTGGGAAATACTGCTAATCTAATATGTCTACTGTAGATAATTCATTGTTATAGCATATAAATGATCATATAGATAGTAAATGAGACAAAAGACTACAAATCTTATATTATGATATCTCTGTGAGTACAATGTCGAATGCGGTTGAGTAGAATAAATCACTCGGCTAGATCAAATGACAAAAGGATCTTAGCCGGAATACAATAGAAACTAAAAGAATAATACCTGATACTAGAAGAATGTTGTGGAATGCAATGGATGAGATGAAGATCTGCTGCAGGCTACGACAACTCATACAACAACTGCTGCAAGTTTGGAAAGTTCGCCCTGGTGGCTAAACCTCTCGGAATTGCCTGGAAACTGTCCCAATAGTGCGCCTTGCTATACCTCTCAGTCCTGGTGACTGTGTGGACCTCTACTAGCGTGTCTGGACCCTGGATGGATCCCCCTGGGGGAATGCGCCCCTCTACTACTAGTAAATTGCACCCTAGTGATTCCACCGTCAGAATGGGCTGATAAGTGTCTCTAACTGATCACCTTGGTCTACTGTGAAATGGGTCGGAAGGGTTTCCCTGGATATGATCTAATGATCGCTTGAGAACCCTGAATGTGTCCTACCCAAGTGTCGCACTCCCAATGTCTGGAAAATGCGCCCTAGATGATTCCTCTGTCGAAATCTGACGAGAAACCAAGAAGAATATGCGCTTAGATGTCCTCTCAACTGGATCGGAGGGGAATCTCTGAACTCTCTCTGAATGGGACAAGTCGATCCACTAAACCTCCTTAGAAGTTGTGCCCTCTCCCTGAACAAGTGCGCCCCTGCTGCTGAATCTTGTAGAACTGCTACTGAAGACTGATGGAAGACCTGTCAACATCGAAATCAACCACGGATTTATTCCTCCTGGAATCCACTGAGCTACCTCTCCTGAGATGTGCCTTTCTCCTCAATGACAAGTCAAAATCTGCATAATGATGAATTAGGTCGTTGTACCTTCTCTTATAGCTGCCCAAAACCCTAATTCGATGGTGACTTCTAATTTTAGCTCATCTGTTCTATTTTTAGCTCAAGTTGGCTTAAAAGCGCTTTTAGCCACTTTTAGCTCAATGCCACTTTTCGATTATAACACCTTTGACTGGAATGACCTCTCGTAACCCTGTTTACCTCTGTCTAGCCCTGGCTATAGTCTAACGGGGTTGCTTAGACCATTTAGCCTCCTCTCTGGAGCTCCTATTTGGAAAGGGACATTACAGTCCTCCCTTCCCAAAATTGCTTGTGCTCAGGCAATACCAATCCAGGGTGTTGCAACACCTACTTGCTCTCTCAAGTAGCATCTTCTACTGGGAGCCCTCTCCATCTAATCAAACACTCTCTGATGACCTTGATCCTCATTTTTCGCTCTCGGAACTCCAGTACCTCCTCCGAAACCAACTCCAACTGTCCCTCCTCATCCAATGGGGGAAGCTCCTTTGATGTGCTGATGAATTGTCCCACCGCCTTCTTGAGGCAAGAAACATGGAACACGTTATGAATCTTGCTCCCCTCTGGAAGCTCTAGCTCATAAGCAACCTTGCCTACCCGGTGCATGATCCTGTAAGGTCCATAAAATCTAGGCTTGAGCTTCTCGACCCCACTCTTCTTCAGAGATGATTGTCTGTAAGGTAGGAGTCTCAAGAAAACCAAATCCCCAACCTCAAAGTTCCGCTCTACCCTGTGCTTGTCCGCACTCATCTTCTGTCGATTTTGTGTTGTTTGCAGGTTCTCTTTTAGCAATTTGAGAATCTCCTGACTCTCTGTGATCCAATCCTTGGCCTTGGGAGCTATGCTCTCCTCGAAAACCAAGTCTATCAAAGTGGGAGCATCATACCCGTACAATGCTCGAAAGGGTGTCATACCAATGGACATGTGGAAAGTGGTGTTGTAACAATGCTCTCCCAAATGTAGCCACTTGACCCATGTTCTCTCCTATCCACCCACATAGTTCCTCAAATACCCATCAACCCACTTGTTGACTATCTCGGTCTGCCCATCTGTCTGAGGGTGATAGCTGGTGTTGGGTGTCAACTTTGTCTCCACCAATCTAAACAACTCCCTCCAGAATGTCCCAATAAATTGATTGTCCCTGTCGCTGATGATGTTCCTCGACAACCCATGAAGTCTGAAGACCTCTTTGAAGAATAACTCGGCTACTTGAACTGCACTGTACTCTGTCGGTATGGTATAAAAGTGAGCAAACTTGGTCAATCTGTCAACCACTACATAGATGCAGTCCTTACCCTGGACCTTGAGTAGGCTTGTGATGAAGTCCATCGATATGCTCTCCCATTTTTGCTCTGGAATTGGAAGTGGTTGAAGTAGCCTGGCTAGAAGCGTATGCTCTGACTTGTTCTGCTGACAAGTTACACACTCATTGATGTACCGCATAACGTCTTGTTTGAGGCCCTTCCATGAGAACCTCTCTCTAATCTGCCTGTAGGTTTTGAAAAACCCCTGATGGCCTGCTAGTGGTGAATCATGAACTGCTGCGAGGATCTTCTTCTTGAGCCCTAAATCTGGTACCAAGTAGACTATGTCCTTGTAGAATATGACATCGTCAATGACACTGTACCTGTCATCTTGAATCTCACAAGTGAACTTGTTCTTAGAATATTCCACTAACAAGTGGGATTTTCAATCTGCTGAAATCTCCATCGAAGAACATGTCGCAGGTCTCCTAGATAGCGCATCGACCACATTGTTCTTCCTCCCCTTGACATACTCTATGTCGAAGTCGAATGCCTGTCCCTTCGTCACCCATTTCTGTTGGCGCTCACTGAGGTCCTTCTGCTCAAGGAAATACTTCAAGCTGTTGTGATTTGTTTTGACCACGAATTTGCTGCCCACCAAATATTGTCTGTATTTGGTCAAGGCATGCATGATTGCCAGCATTTCCTTGTCATAGATGGAGTGCAATCTCTCGAGCTGACTGAGCTTCCTTCTCTCAAATACAATGGGGTGTCTTCCCTACATCAAAACTACCCCAATACCCTCGCTAGATGCATCACACTCTAATATAAATGGCAAAGTGAAGTCTGGTAATGCCAACCTTGGACATGTGCCCATGACTTCCTTCATGTGATCAAAGGATTTCTGTGACTCATTGGTCCAAATGAAAGCCCCATGCTTGGTGAGATTCGTCAGTGGTGCTCCAAGCTGAGAAAAACCCCTGACAAATCGCCTGTAATAGATGCACAACCCGAAGAAGCTCCTCAACTCTGTCACATTCATGGGCGTTGGCCAATCCAAAATGGCCCTGACCTTTTCCTGGTGTACCTGTAACCCCTGTGCACTGATGATGTGGCCCAAGTAAAGTAGCTTTGTCATACCGAACTCACACTTGGACTCTTTGGCGTATAGTGACTGGGCCTCCATGATGCTCAATACCTCATCCAAGTGCCTCATATGCTCCTGCCATGTCTTGCTGTAGACCAAGATGTCATCGAAGAAAACCAAGACTGATTTCCTCAACTGATCCTTGAATATGTGGTTCATGCAAGACTGAAATGTAGCCAGTGCATTGGTTAGCCCAAATGGCATAACCAGAAACTCGAAATGACCTAAGTGACATCAAAATGTTGTCTTCTCTATGTCTTTCTCTCGGATGTTGATCTGATGATACCCAGATCGTAGATAATCTTCGAGAAGAAAATTGCCCCATGCAGTTCATCCATCAACTCGTCAATGCGAGGGATAGGATACCGGTTCTTGATGGTTTTCTTGTTCAAGGCTCGGTAATCAATGTACTGTTAATGTTTTATGCTGATATTATAGTTCTTTGCATTTCATAAGATAAGACCATAATATAAACAAGATCACTGAGAAATACACATCCACAATAGACACAACATTTATCCTGGGAAACCCTCTAGGGGAAGAAAACCCAGCAAAACTTCCTTATCATAAAAGCTTGTACAAATGTTCAAGAGATAACTCAACCAA
>ML827577.1:3028-32571 GCA_009831015.1 Picea engelmannii | reverse complement strand
GACAAAGCGTAATGGAGGATCTACACCAAACATCAGTATAAAGGATAGTAGGTCCTTTCCATGCTTGTATGTGAAAAAGGGTTTTGAGTTGTGGGGTGGTAGGTTAAAAGTGATTTCTTTAGGGTCATGATCTGCATGCAAGTCTAACCCTAGCTTGCTAGTTTGTAGGGAATTATTTCCCAACAACAGCAGGGCACCCATGATATTAGAAAACAATTGTAGCAGTAAGAAGCCAATACTTGTTTCCAGGAATGAAGAAATAAGTGGCTAAGTACATAGCCAGATGTTTGGAATGCCAAAAAGTAAATACAAAACATAGACACACAATAGGTTTGTGACAGCCATTACCCATTCCAGAATGGAAGTAGGAAGAGGTTACAATTGATTTTATTACTAATCTTCCCATAAAAGTAAAGCACCATGATTCAATCATGGTGGTGGTGGAAAAATTAACTAAAGAAACAAATTTCATTCCATCAAAGACTACACACAAGGAAATGAATATTGGATATATTTATATGAGAGAAGTTGCTAGGATACATGGAGTGCCTAAGGAAATAGTTTCAAACAGAGATCCAAAGTTCACTTCCAATTTTTGGAAAGGTTTGTTTAAGGGATTTGGAACAAATTTATATCTTTTTACAATGTATCATCCAAAGTCCAATTGGAAAACATAAAGCACTAACGGGATAATTGAGGACATGCTTAGAATGTATGTGATGGATTAACCATAAAAGTAGAAATATTATATTTATTTAGTTGAATTTTCCTACAACAATGAGTATCATGCCTCCTTGAAAATGAGTCTGTTTGAGGCATTGTATGGTAGCAGATGTAACACCCCAATGAGTTGGGATAATCCAACAGACAGAGAAGTTGTTGGGCCATAATTTCTAAAAGAATTGGAATATCATATGGAAAGGATTAAGCATAATTTGAAGGCTACCGAGGATAGGTAGAATCATTATGCAGACAAGAACAAGGTTTTCAGATATTTTAAAGTGGTAAAACACGTGTTCTTAAAAGTAAACGAAAAGAGAAGTTCACTAAGATTAGGAAGTTTCCTGAAGTTGGCAGCAAGATATTATGGGCCTTTTGAAATATTAGAAAATATATGACCACTTTAATACATGATATCTTTTCCTGCATCGATGAGAGTGCATAATATATTTCATGTGTCATTTTAAAAGAAATATGTGCATGATCCTAACCACATAATTGATTGGAATGCGATCCAAGTGAAACACAAAGGAGATTTTCGGGTGGAACCAGTATGCAGCCTGGACCAGAAAGTCAAAGTACCCAGGAACAAATCCATAGGGATGGTAAAGGTTCAATGGAACTATTACGGTCCTGAAGATGCAACATGGGAGCATGAAGAAAACATGCAGGAAAAATACCCACAAATGTTTGACAGTTATGAAGAGAAAATAATGAAAGACTCCATTTTTAGCAACTAGAGTTCTGGAACCACATATCAGAGTCCTAACCAACTACACTGGGGACCTTGATAAATGAATGGCTCATTCCTTGGGTTAGAATTGATAAATTTATGGTATATACCTTGGAGTAACTATGATAAAAGAATGGTGCATTCCTTGGGTCGACGAGTTGAGAGGAACATGAGATTATGGCTAGACATACTATTGGAGTTGTTAAATTGCATAATTGTATTTCTAAGTATTGTGACGTAAATTTACATATATGTATATCAACATAGAGTGTACCAAGGACGACGTAAAATTTGTATGGGAGGGGGAATGTAACATATCCATTATAATCCCCAGTTTAATTAATGATTATGTAGATATAATATGTGTCTATGACCAAGTGATGTAATATGCGAATTGTATTTCTTTGTTTTATTAATAAAAAAGTGATGCCAACTACTAAGGGTACATGGGCAGGAGATGGGGCTGGATTAATCCACAGGAGAGGGGAGTGCCTGGGATAATGGATAAGAGGGGTCCAAGAGGGAAAATTACCCATGTATAATGATTCAACCCATTTTCCTAAATCTGTTATTTGTATATGAACCTTCCCATTTATTATTGAGTGTTCCAAAATCCAATCATTGAATATATGTAAGAGGGTGGGTGTGAGTGGTCACATCTCAAAGTTATTGGGCACATGGGGGATAAGTACAATCCACTTGGGGAAGAGTACGAGTCAAGAAAGGAAATAAGAAGAGAGGAAATCCATATGGGTTGGGGGGCATCTTTTCAGTTAGTCAAGTTTGTGCATGGGAAGGGGACAAAGAGCGAGAAGAAATAAAATAAAGCCTGATATTTTTGCAGTCGTAAAGGCCGAAATATAGAGAGATGGAGCAACATTAGAGATAATTGGAGTTGGAAGACTGAAAATCCAGGTTGTTAGGCCTGATGAGTGAACTCATGGGTGAGTTTCACTGAAACAACAAGTGTTTATTGTTAGTTTGTTGATATTTTTCCTAGCAACAATTTCCCTTGAGATCCCAACTAAGAGATTCCTAGATACCTGTGCCAGAGAGAACTTGATAAAATAATGGCTCATTCATTAGGTTAGCCTTTATAAATGGATGACACATCCATTGGTTTATCCCTGATAAACGAATGGTGCATTCCTTGGTTTGGGAAAGTCAAGAGGAAGAGAGTTGCTAGAAAAATTGAGATAGTTGTAGGAGAATACCAATTGGGTTGAGAGATTTATGAGTTGTGAGTAGACTGTGAGAACACCCTATTTTTTGGATTGATAGCCTCAGCTCGAGGATGAATGAATGTTGATATTTGGAACAATTAGTCTACAGTTGGGTGGAACACCCATCCCAAGTAGTTGGTTCCACGATTCTTTTTTAAAGACAAGTGTTTTATCTTGTACCGAGTTAATTACATGTTTTATTGTTGTGCATGAACTCTATGTGAATGAGAATGAATTATATTCTGTTATAATGAACGACTTAGTTGTATCTCATGTTGATTATTAACATGCTTAATATGCATTTGTTTTTTTTTATAGTTGTAGCTAAATCTGTTATAAATGGTAGTTGCAAGCTACGTGAAAATCAACTAACAGTAAAAGAATTGTTTTAATTAAAAGAAGTTTTATGTTATGTGTATTCCATGCGTATTGTTTCTTAGTTGGAGGCTAGGTACATTACTAAAATGGTATCATAGTTGATGACAAGAGAGTTTTTGTGTGGCGTGACCAGCTTTGATGGTTGGGTATGTTACAAAGTATGTTTGTAAAAGTCATCAATGAATGTTAAGAAATACTTTCACCCAGAAAAAAAAGGAGAAGAAAGTGCACCACACAAGTCACTATGAATAAGATGCAAAGGGCCTAAGGTGTGCCAAGAGGCATGTTTGTCAAGATTGTCCCGATGATGTTTTCTGAGAACACAACCGACACAAACACCATCTCTACATGAAACAAGAGGAAGACGAGTCACCACCTATTGATTACATAGTTGTTGCAATGAGCGATATTTTAGATGACCAAATCGCTCATGAAATTTTTTTCTCAAGTCATCGCTATGAGAAACAAAAAAATATGATGACCCAAAGTTGTAAGAACATGTTGAGGATATTTGAGATCTTGAGGATCTTCGAGATCCTGAGGATCTTTGATATCCTGAGGATATTTGTGATCCTTGATTACAACTTGATGAGGTGAAAACTCTATGGTTTTACCTTCACCTGAATGAGTCGTTTGATATACTGATAGAAGGTTACAGGAAATACTTGAAACACATAATACATCATTGAAATTACCATTATCTACCTGAACTGTTCTAGATCCTGCAACACTAAGAGATATATCATCACCAACAAATATTTTCATGGTGTTACATTCATTTAGAGTAGAAAATATGGATTTATCCTTAGCCATATGATAATATGCTCTAGATTCAATAAGACAGTCATCAGAAGAGGAAGTAGAAATTGCATTGAAGGAGAAACTAGAAGTAGCAAGTGCATGTCCATGCGAAGAAGAAGAAGTAGAATCAATAATGATGTTCTTCTTCTTCCTTATTGCTTCTAAATCTGCCATATTCTTGAAACATTTGGACTCATCATGACCATATTTCCCACAAAACTTGCAATGTTTCTTAGTCTTCTTATTTTTATATTTTTCTCCTTTATCACCATTAGGAGCTGAAGTTGTCTAAGTGGGTTTGGGGTACTTGTTTTTCTTGTTGTTATGGCGAGGATGTTGCTTCTTGAGATTCTCGGGTTTATCTTTCTACTGATCTACTAAGGCTTTGTTGGAGGTACCTGTAGTGTTGATCACTCCAAGTTGTACAATATTATCTTTCTCTCTAATAAAAGCATCACAAAAGGACTCAAGAGTGGTTTTTTTATAATCTTTACCTAGATCCTCTCTCATGGCATAAAATGTATATACAAACACATAATATGCACTACCTATTTAGAAATAATAATATATATGCAACGCTCTTCCTCCAGTTTTATGTTACACGCTTCAAATAAAATTATTAGTGTTTTAAACTTAGATAGATAGTCTTTAATGCACAAAAAATCATTTGGACTTAAAGTCAATATCTTATTTTCTAATTGATGTGCTCGAATAATATTGTGTTTACCAAAAACAGATTCAAGATTTTCCAAAGCTTCATCGAGGTCATGAATTTCTTTAAGGTGGAACCTTAAATAAAGAGAGATGGGAATTCTGATCATTTCACGTGCTTTGCCATTCCTATTATCCATTTGAATTTTTTTTTATCATCATTGGGTTCTTTTTCCTTTCCCAAGGTAATCCGGTATAGACATTTACTTAATAAATCCTCCATATGGGATTTCCATTGGAAGTAGTTGGTGTTGGTAAGAAAAACAATTTGGAATAATACATGTTAAATATGTAGATAATATGGATTTAAAAACTGAAACTGATGATATGGATGAAAATATCTTGAAAAATTATGCGGTTTTAAAAAAAATGGCTTTGAAAATGGACTTCGGAAGTGAAAGTTATGCCCTTTTAAAAAAACATAAACGGTAACCAAAGATCCAAGTGGAAAATAGAAGTTGGTCCACATGGTGATACCCCTCCAAATAACCTCACTTTTACAAATAAGTTTCTTTATGAAGTGACCCACTTTCATAAAAATAAGTGGGGATCACTTTTGCAATGAAATTACTTTATAAAAGAAAGTTGCATGCCAAATAAATAACTTTAAAATAAAATATTAAAAATACTTATAGTGATTCGCTTTTATACTTGAAGTGAAATACACTTTACAATTGATGCATGAACTTTAAAAAAAAGTAACAAAAAAGAGACTTGAACTCAATACCTCTTACTTAATAAGGAAACTTTTAACCAAGTGAGCTAACAAAACATATTGTATTGTTTAGAAGGATAATTAGTTGTTGTTATTTTTATTGTTGATGAACTTCGAGAGCATGCTCATAAAAAATGTTTTTCACAGAAGAAAACAAGTTTGCTTCTCGATGACAACAAGGGTTATATCTCGGTTAGCTTACTCGAAAATGAACTTTTCCTATTTGTTTCTAATTTTCAAAGATCACATAGGGTGTGGGGAAAAGAGATTACATAGATCCGAAAGAGTAACAACCTAGAAACAAAAATAAAAAACTGGGATAAAATTGAAATAATAGTCTGCAAAAATGTAAAAAGGGCATATTCAGGATTTATACCTCCATATATGACTAAAATGGTTGTATCTTGGGAAAATGAAAAACCTTTTTGAGTGAAATGAAAAGTGTTCCTAGCCTAAATGAGCACTCCATACACAATGAAACAATTTTCTCAGTCCAAAAATGTACATAAATGGAAAAAACCAAAGATGATGCAGCTCAGCTTCATGATCTTAATCTACAATGAGAGTGGGTCTCCAAACAAGCTTTGATACCATGTTCAACAAAACAAGTATTCCAACAGAAGACAGACACCTTCAGTAACCACTCACACAACCATATCAAATATCAACACACTGTTATTTTGATGTGGTAAAACCCCTACAGGGAAACATCCATGGGCCCAACCAACACGACCACTTGGAGTAATTTATTAATGCAAAAGAAAAAATATTACAGAAATATTTTACAAGAGAGTTTCTCACAATCATTCATCAGAAAATGACCCTCCATGCTATTTAAATAGATATCGTGGACCAATCGGGTGTTAATCCATATATCAATGTAGCCATTAATATCGAGGAGAATATAAACCCCCAGATCACTGCATTTTAGGAACATATTGTTACTATAGTATTTCCTAACTACAAATGCATATTAATGCATACTAAAGAAAAACACCAAGAAATATACCTAACGACACATTAGACCAAGTAAATCTTAACTAACTCCTAAGTGTCTAAATATCCTAACATTGCCTCCCTTTTTCTTGAATGATGTAAGCAATAAAATCTTTAGTTAACTAATGTATCTGTGTTGCTCTCTAAATTTTATTATCACAAGTCCTAGAAAACCCTAAGTCTAGAATCCATATGGATGATTTAGTTTCTATTTGGTCTCTAGATATTTGTTCGCATTTGTAGTTAATGATTTCTTCTATATCTGCCATTTTTTCTTTTTTGCTAGTCGAGAACCAATTATGATAGAGATTTTGAACCCTAAGGGAAGTGGCTTGGGATCTTGTTTTCCACTTTAGGTCTAGGATATGCTTTGTTTGAGGCTTCAAATTTCTTTTCCATTGGCCATCTTCTTGGAATTCCATTATAATTTTGAGGTATTGCAAAAAAAATTCATGATTGAGGAATGGGAAGTAGAAGGGGAGTTAGAAAGCCACTTATATTGTTGAGGAATAAGTAGAGAGGGGTTAGGAAGAATCCTACTCCACTAGTTGGTTTTAGAGTAGAAGGAAATAGAGTGGAAACATAGATCCCATGTGTAACATCCCCATTTTCAATCGTTGTAAATTATAATGTAATTGTATAAATCTAATTTAGGCTTGTGAGGAAATGTATTTTAGGTTAAGAAACAGTATTGATTATCGTGGGTGAGAGTCGAACTATGTATTATAAACATTGAGATAATTAATAAATATAATAAGTGTTGTCTATTATATGAGGGGAACACTAATTATGCGGGGACTATGATTCCACAAGAGAGGTGTAATATCCCCAAAAATAATTAATTATTAAATTCTATATGCACTTAGGAATTTTGTTTCCATTTTTGGCAAATTAATATTTGGAAAATTATTTCCATTTATGGAAATTCCGAATTTGGAATTTGATTAATTGTAATTAATTATTGTGACTATCAAGAAAAGATTTGATTTTTCCACCCAACTCTTTGACTATGACACATGTAAAAGACAAATCTTTTTATATATTAATTGTTGAAGGACAAATGGAACTGCAAGGTTGAAAACAGTTGACCATGATTCCATGAGTGGGGAACGGAATTGAGTTACCTCAAGGTAGAATTTTACAAGTGGAAAATGAGGAATTTGGCCAATAGGAGCCACTGAAAATTAGGGATTTGTAAAGCTGCGAAAATTNGCAAGGTTGAAAACAGTTGACCATGATTCCATGAGTGGGGAACGGAATTGAGTTACCTCAAGGTAGAATTTTACAAGTGGAAAATGAGGAATTTGGCCAATAGGAGCCACTGAAAATTAGGGATTTGTAAAGCTGCGAAAATTCCCAAAGGGGGAAAAATACCTAGGAATGAGATGCTCATGATATACATCATATGGGAGGAGCTAGGACACTGCTTAGTATGTTGGAGAAAGGATATCACTTGCTGTTATGAAAACTGTTTGGAGTGTGAGACAAGGGGATTTTTTATCTGAAAGAGGACTGTAGCGAAAGAGGATCATTGGAATTCGCCCTTATGGACTCATGGTCAGGCTAGAGGGTGAACAAAGTAAGTAGTTTGGTTGTTCTATTCTACGGTTGGGTGGAACTTGAATGTTCCATTTTTTGTCCCAACACTTTATTCAAATATGTACATCTAATTGTCTCCTTGTTGAATGTTTTGTTGATTAATAGTTGATAGAATGAAATGGATTATAGGGTAATTCCTTAGAGGTTGATTTTTTTCATTGAGTAAAGATAAGAAAGCTATTGTGAATTTTTAGTTGTTAAAGGAGTTGAGTTATTTATATATATATAGATAGATAGATAGATAGATAGATAGATATGTTGGACTAGGCATAAAGAATGTAGAACTGTTGATTGTATTCTGGAAAATGATAAGTGAATAAAAGATGACTGTGTGTATTTCCATATAATCACATAGATGTAATTATGTACATAAATATTCATGCAGTAGACCATATCAGCCTCTGCACAAGTACCATAGAATAAAGATGAAGTAAATAACAATCCTTCTTTTTAAAGAGAAATTGCATTCTATATATGCGATGGTCCATATACAAACAATGATTTAATATTCTACATAACACACACTATCATAACTGTTTAATCGTGGAATCGTATTCAATATAGGGTTTTCCCCTTTTTGATATATTTATTCCATTAAGGAATTGAAATACAAGTAACTAGTTTATATATGGAACCCTGGTTCAAAAAGTTATCATAATAGATTACCCTAAGGTGGAGCCCTGCACCACTAAATAAACAGAACCTGAGAAGTTAAAATCAGATGCCGAGATCTAGAACTCGAATACCTTTCGAGTAAGGTGATCTCGTGGATCCACTTCCTCAGAACGATTAAGTCCTACAAGGGAAAAATTGAGGATTAGTAAACAATGTCATGAAAAATCAACGAAAATTAAATATTGAAGATAAACCGAGAATTAGTAAACAGTGTTCGGGAAAAATCAACGAAATTAAACATTGAAGATTCAACACATAAATAATACTTAGCTTGAGGTTGGCATGGGTACATTTCTCATCGGCGTCACTGAAGCGAACTGTCCACAGTCTGAAGGGGAGGAGAGAGCCCAAAAATTATTGATGGGTACCCTCACAAGGAAACAGGGGTCCCATCATTAGTTTTGTAGCCGAGAAAATTAACTGAATGCTCCAGAATATAAACAAGCAAGAAACATTGCTAAACATTTAGTACATTTCATAACCAAAATGATAAGTTCACAAAGTATAGTACATATCCAACAGAGGCGTTTATTTCCCAAATTGGATACTTCAATTACTATTTTTTCTTTATGCGGAAGAAGTGCAAATAGACAAGTTCAAACACAAAATTCCAGAACAGAGAGCTTAGAGTAAATATTCTAAATAAGTTTAAATTTTGGAACAATTACACACGGTGGAAGTCTTATGACTGTAACAATTCATGTACAAGTACGAGCAATGTGAATAGATTTAGAGAAATGAACCAATTACTAAACTTTACACAAGCAAGAAAACCTTACCGCGCCCATGGGAAATGGTTTATGAATTTACAACGTTTAATTCAAGGGCGCAATAATTCACAGTAAGTCTCAGATACATAAATTTTTCGAGAGCCGATAGTTCGAAGACTCATCACATAATAAAACATAAATATTAAATATACAACCTATGCCTATAGTGAATTACCATAAGTGAACCTAGGAGTGATTGTAGGAATGAGAGAAAGATGTAACCAAGGGTTTCTCGAGCGAGAGGCATGTCGTGAACAACCTAAATAAAAATGCAAGTATAAGTGATAAAGAGAAGATCGAGGTCATGGTATTTCCAACAAAAACTTCAATACCTTACGAATGTAAGAGATATTTATGAAATAATACATAGGGAATAATGATATACAATTACTCATACAGGACGCCATGACTGGATTTAAGAGTCACTGTAGAAAACCTAAGCAATTTTTAACCACAAGATTTTTTGGTGATAGGTTTTACATGCACAGTTTAAGACAAAATAAAGAAATAAATGATAAGGAAAAGATCTAAGTCATGGTATAACTTATTGCAAACAGAACCCTAAAATTTTATAACCAAACAACTCTTGAACTAGAAAGCTAAAATCGCATGTATAAGCTTCAGACGAGTCCCCAACGAAAAACCATGAGTAGAGGGTGGTCACACTCATGGTATCATAATCTGCCACGTGTTGGGGATATATATTATATATAGAATGGATGGAATGCATTCAAATTTTATTTGACAGTGAAAGAAGAAACTCAACTGTGAACCATAAGGAACAGTTGTAGAGACAATCATAAATACGACCGACCCTTCCGAACTACCATATCTACTACAGATAGCTTAAGCGATAGAGTCATTTTTGGACTTACCTGGTAGAGGAGGAAACCAGACGACTGTGCACCCATTTATCACCTTACATAGAGCAGGAACCCTCCATGTCACCGGTTTTACACACAGATAAGCGTTGCAGAGTTTAACACTGGGTGGTTTTACAAAATGCATAGAGTCAAAGGAAAAATGAGACATTAGTTACCCAGGGAGCTTTATTATTGCAAAGTAATGGAGAGGGGATGTTTTGGGTACACTGGCCATGTGAATAAATGTGCATGGAATATCCACATTGGTCACGAGAACCTAAAACCACTAAAGTGCAGAACCCTCATAAATTTCAACCAGAGAATTAATGATATTTACAAACAAGTCTTAACTTCGCTTTCAACCGAACCCTTAATGTTGTTAGTGCTAATCCTGTCACTAAGTTGGGTGGAGTTTCATGTTGTACAGGAAGTATGAGGGTTGGATTCAATATGCTACCGGGTCTAAGGTTATGACCTGTCATGCCGATGGGATTCCAACCCCTCCACGCTAACCATCATTATTCGATCAACACTCTCATTGTTCAATTGACGTATACTAAGTCCAGTCAGTTACTATGTTATAGTTTTAAAGAAAAGCGGGCATGAACATCCACTACATGTCACAGTTAGAATTGCATTATATTGTAAGGGTATAATTGTTGTAAGTAGACCCGTATATAGTTATATGTGGATAAAGTTGAATACTTTGGGTAAGGAATATGATAGCTTACATATTTGAACTCAATAAATGTGATGCCTTGTGTGACTATAGATATAGGTAATGTATATATGTCTATATAGAAATATGGTAAGGATTGTCTATACATCAACATTTCTAAACAAGTATTGATACATGGGATATAAAGATATAGATAAGAAAAGAAAACTTAATCTAAGGGATTGTTTGTGGTAAGTTTGAAATACTCCTTCATTGGATATCAAGTGGAAAATACTAAGTCTTGTTTGAAGGTGGATTTTTAGTGAAACACCTTGTGGATCCCTTTGATAAAGGTAGAAACCATGTTAGGCTAGAGTTACTTTAGACTCTGTGGACACAACCAATTTATGGATTTCGTGGATAGTCTAAACCTTATAAAGTGTTATCACATGTACTGAATTATTGTATCAGACACAACTTCATGGAAAGGTTAACTACCTTGTATTTAGTCGCTTGTAACTACGAATATGTATATGTCATTTTCTGATAGAGACGATTATAGTTTTAAGCCAACCAAGTTTAGCAGAGTAAAGAAGATTTAATGCACCTATCATTTTTTTTATTATTATTGGTAAATTTGGGGTACATTACATATGGTATCAGAGGAAAGGTTACAACACTTAGACCTTAAAGCAGGGCCAATTTTTTTTTTTAGTACATGTTATTTTTTTTAATTAAAAGCTAACAAAGATGTTTACTGTTACAAACATAAAAATTTTGTTTTGTTGTGATAATGGCAGCACGGAATGAAGAGGAGATCAAACTTGAGGAGAATCCCAATCAAGGACCTCCTAGAGAGCCTAGGAAGAACAGTGAAGGAAGTTCAACCACCCAGGTTCTGGAAACAATGAGGAACCTTATCGTGGAACTGCAAGCTTTCAAGGTAGATAATGAGAAACTGAAAATGACACATGAAGACCAACAAAAAATAAATGAAGTATTGTTTCATAGCATAGTAACAAAGAAGAGACCAAAATACAATGACAAGGAAGAAGAGGTCAGCAAAAGAGCCTTAAAAAATTATGGTCGTGAAGCAAAAAATGAGAATAGTTCTTCCGATGGAACCCCAACAATAGAAAATAAATCAACCACAGGAAGGAAGAGGAAATAGGTGGGCCACCTAGAGGGTGAATTTAAGAAAATCAAACCGTCCACCTTTGACAGAGAATCCAGGACAGGGGATGAGGTTGAAGCATGGTTACTGGACATAAACAAGTATTTCTAGATTTATAACTATTCCAACAACATGATGGTTAGAATGGCCATTTATAACCTGAAAGGAAAGGCGAGTATATGCTGGCAGGACCTGAAGTTGGCCAGGGGCTTAAAAGAAAAACAGATGGAATGGTTGGATTTCAAGAAATACTTCAAGAAATTGTAAGGACCTGATTTTAAATTAAGCCTAAAAATACTCATAAATTTAAACAAATAAAAATTACTTCTAATTAATTTCTTTCATTCATCATATAAGTAGAAGAATTCATATAGGCAGCAAAAATCTAAATAACAACATGCTAATAATTTTTAAATAACCATTACATATTCATGAGAATGCGTAAAACAAATACGTAAATTAAAATGCCTTGGTCTGATGCTAACCTTCCGCTTGTCTTGTTGACCTTCCTGCTGCTGCCTTGCCCAGCTTGAAGCCACCGACCAACTCTGCCCAAACCGTGTTTCCACCCTGCCAACTAGGACAGCTTCCTAGCTCCATGATACCATATGGATATCCTGGCCCCCGTGCCCAAAACCCCCAACAAACTAGTGCCCCCTGTACTAATCTTTCCCACTTACAAAACTCAACTCCCCTGCGCAAATCCAAGAGAACCCTCCAAAAATGATCCTCCCAAAAACAAGTAGAATGATAATCCCCCTTCTTTCCTAAACCTCCTCTCCTCATATCCCTCCTTCACCGCCCTTTCTCCTCATCTATTTCCTTACCTACACGTTCATTATTTTATCCTATTATTAATGCTCCTTATCCCCTCCGTATACGTAATCCTTTAATTTAAACAATTAAATTTATTAACCCTTTTAAATTTAATACCCATGTCATTGAATGCAATAGGTAATTAAATATTTAATTAATTAATTATTCAAAATTATAACAATTAATTAATTAATAAATATTTAATTAATATTATTATGCCAATATTTGTTTAGTTAATAACATGTTAGAAAAATTAATTACCTAATAAATTTTACTTAATAATCCCTAAGCATATATTCAACTAGGGTTGTTACAGAAATAGTATTTATTAGAAAGTTATTATCAGAGAAAGACCAAAGGATTTTATGAGCTAAGACTTGTCCAGATGACCATGGACGACCTAATAAACAAATTTCTTGAATTATTAAGATTCATGCCATACATCAGGGAAGACAAAGTAAAAATACAGCGGTTCCTAAGTTGCTTACCACAATCCTATAAGGACATAATTGAATTCGACAACCCCAAAACCTCAAGTGAAGTTTTTAGAAAGGCTTGGATGTGTTATGACCAGTTCAAATAGCGGTCTGAACTTCCCAAGGCTTGGAAAGATAAGAAACATGACAAAATGAATCAACGGAAGAAGGGCTTCCAACCAACCCCTTTTTGGAATGCGACAAATAATTTCGCAAGGAAATATTTTCATTCCAATAATCAGAACACCCAAGGGGGAGGGACACCAGTTAATCTGGGAACCAAGAAGTTTGGGGACAACCCCAGAGAACTGTTAAGATGTCGGGAGTATGGAGAACCTCACTTAAGGAGGAACTTTCCATGTTTAAATTTTGCAGCAAGGACCACAGTTCACAACCTGCAAGAGGCCTCTAAAGTAGGATATGTGGGCATAAGCGTACACAGGATCAATGCACTGGTGGATGGCCGACAAGATGATCACAAATCCAATATAGTGGAAGTTGAAGGTAAATTTTATAATAATCGTATTTCTATTTTAATTGATCTGAGAGCTACTCTGAGTTATGTTACTCCTGATGTAGTTGATTCAAATAAGCTTAAAAAGGTGAAGCATACTAAATCCTTGTTAGTACAACTAGCAACAGGGACAAAAAGGAAACTAACGGATTTCGTTTCTAATTGTGAACTCAGTTTAGATGGTCAAAATAAAAAGTTAAATCTGAATATTCTACCGTTAGGGTTGTATGATATAATTATTGGAATGGATTGGTTAGAGAAGCATAAAGTAATTTTGGATTTTTATGAAAACTCACTTACTTACAGAGACGAAAACAACACAGTTAGGATGGTACAAGGCATCAAAAAACTGGTCTCAATTAGGTAGATTTCAGCAATGCGGTTTAAGAAATGCATGAATAAATGTTTTCAAATTTATGCTATTCAAGTGACAAATCCGTTAGAAAAAGAAAATAAACTCAGCCTAGAAGACTTTACCTTCTTACATGAATTTAGAGATTTATTTGTGGACGAAATACCAAAACTACCTCCAAGAAGAGAGATAGAATTCTCTATCGTTCTGCTTCCTGGATTAGCCTTGATATCTAAGTCACCCTACAGGATGAGTTTACCTGAATTGACATAACTGAAAATTCAACTACAAGAACTATTGGACAAGGAATACATCAGACCAAGTGTCTCACCTTGGGGAGCACCAATCCTTTTTTTTAAAAAGAAAGATGAAACTTTAAGATTATGTATTGATTATCGACAGTTAAACAAAATGACTATTAAGAACAAATATCCCCTACCCAGAATCAATGATCTGTTTGACCAAGTGGGAGGGGAAAATATTTTTTCTAAGTTAGATTTAAGATCTGGTTGTCACCAGGTCAGAATAAAGGATGAACACATAAGTAAAACAACGTTTAGAATGAGATATGGAAATTATGAGTTTGTTGTTGTTCCGTTTGGTCTCACTAATGCACCAACAAAATTTATGTGTTTAATGAATAACATTTTCAGTCAATATTTGGATAGTTTTGTGTTGGTATTTATTGACGACATTCTAGTGTATTTGAAAAAGGAAGAAGAACATGAAGAACATTTAATGATAGTATTGCAGACCCTAAGAAAACACAAGTTGTATGCAAAATTTGACAAATGTGACTTCTACCAAAAGAGAATACAATACCTAGGACATGTAATATCTAAAGAATGTATTGTAGTTGACCCAGAAAAGATAAGAGTCATCATGGAGTGGCCTATCCCTAAGGATGTGGTGGACATCCAGTCATTCATGGGAATTACCAGTTAGTACCATAGATTTATCGAGGGATTCTCGAAGATTGCATACCTAATCACATCCCTACATAAAAGGGGACCAAGTTTATTTGGTCACATAAGTGTCAGGACATTTTTAATAAATTAAAGGAATTGTTAACCACCACACATATTTTAAAGGTACAAGACCACGATAAAGACTTTACAGTCTACATGGATGCGAGCAAAGAAGGTTTGGGAGGTGTCCTAACTCAAGAAGGGAACACTATTTGTGACGAGTCACGAAAACTAAAAGAGCGTGAACGAAACTACGCCACACATGACTTGGAATTGGCAGTTGTAATTCATGTGTTAAAAATGTGGTGACACTATATAATGGGCAGAAAATTTATGTTACTAACCGATAACATTGGTGTGAAATTCTTATTCAGTCAACCAGATCTTAACGCAAGGAAATAAAGACGGAAGGCCTTCTTGAGTGAATTCAATTTCGGGGTAGGACACATCAAGGGTAAGGAAAAAAAAGTGGAAGATGCCTTAAGTAGGAGAATTCATGGGTTGTTTGAGATAAATATTAGCAGGACAGAAAGTAACATTGAACAAAGGATAAAAGTTGCAAGTATTAATGACGATAAATACACCAAAACAATGGCAGATTTACAAAGTAATGCAAAACAATTGGACAAAACAGATCTGAGCTTGGATAGAAATGGGTTGGTAAGATTTAAAAATAGGCTATACATACCAAATTATACTGAATTAAATATAACAATTTTGGATGAAGTGCATAAGAAGCCATATTATGGTCATCTGGCATACCAGAAAATTGTAACAACATTGAGGAAGTTGTTTTATTGGCCTATCATGAAAGGTGAGACAAGAGAATAATTATCTAGGTGCCTAGATTGTCAACAGGTGAAGGCTAAACATCAACGTCCATTCGACCTGCTACAATCTCTACCTATACCATAGTGTAAGTGGGAAACTATCTCATTGGATTTTATCACAGGTTTGCCTAAAACTCAAAAACAAAATCATTCGATTATGGTAGTAATTGATAAACTTAGCAAGTCTGCACATTTTATTCTTGTAAAATCTTCTTATAAAGATATTAACATCACTGAAATATTTATGAAGGGAATTTTTAGACTGCATGGTATTCCTAAAATGGTGATTTCAGATAGAGATGTCAAATTTACATCAACGTTTTGGAAAGAATTGTTTGCAGGGTTGAATACTAACCTGAATTTCAGCACAAGCTATCATCCACAAATGGATGGGAAACCTGAATAGACGAACTAGATTGTGGAAGATATGTTATGAATGTACGTAAGGGTGAAACCAACTAAGTGGGAGGAATACCTACACTTAGTGGAATTTTCATACAATAATGGTTATCAGACATCGGCTAAGATGAGCCCCTTCGAAGTATTGTACAACAAAAAATGTAGAACTCTGATTAGCTAGGATAACCCAGTTGATAGACTCATGATGGGACTAGAAATGCTCCAGGAAATGGAGAAAATGGTAAGAAAAGTACAACAGAATTTAAAAGAGGCATAGGATAGGCATAAAAGATATGCATATCTGAAAAGAAGACACTAGAAATTTCAAGTTGGAGACCACATGTATTTAAAAGTCAAAGAAAGAAGAAGTTCATTAAACCAAGGAATCTGTTCAAGGTTGGCACCCGGGTTTTGTGGCCCCTTCGAGATCTTAGCTTGAATTGGACATGTGGCATATCAACTTGCAATTCCTGCAAATTTAAAAGTTCATAATGTATTTCATGTTTCATTGTTAAAAATGTATGTTCATGATCCTACTCACATTATTAATTGGAACATGGTGCAGGTAGAACCAAAAGGAGAGTTCCAAGAGGAACCTTTGTGCATTTCAGACAGGAAAGAAACAATACTATGGAACAGAGCCATCGCCCAGGTAAAAGTGCAATGGAAGCACTTTAGTTCTGAGGAGGCCACTTGGGAATTGGAGGAATATTTGTAGCAATCTTGTCCAATCTTGTTCCGAGAAAGCAACAAACAATGAGGAGAGTGTTGTACTGAAGGGGGAGAGGATGTAATATCCCCCAAAATAATTAATTATTAAAGTCTCTATGCACTTAGGAATTTTATTTCCGTCTTTGGAAAATTCGTATTTGGAAAATTATTCCCATTTATGGCAATTCTGAATTTGGAATTTGATTAATTGAAATTATTTATTGTGACTGTCGGGAAAAGATTTGATTTTCCCAACCAACTCTTTGACTATGACACATGTTAAAGACAAATATTTTTATATATTAATTGTTGAAGGACAAATGGAACAACTAGGTTGAAAACAACTAACCATGATTCCATGAGTGGAGAACAGACTTGAGTTACCTTAGGGTTGAATTTTACAAGTGGAAAATGAGGAATTTGGCCACTAGTAGCCCCTGAAAATCAAGGATTTGTAAAAATGCAAAAAATCCCAAAGGGGGAAAAAGACCTAGGCACAAGATGCTCATGATATACAACATATGGAAGGAGGCAGGATGTTTCTTAGTATGCTAGAGAAAGGATATCACTTATTGTTATGACCACTATTTGGAGTGTGAGGCAAGGGTATTTATGATTGGAAAGAGGACTGTAGCGAAATAGGATCACTGGAATTCACGCTTATGGACTCATGGTCAGGCTAGGGGGTAAACGAAGCAAGTAGTTTGGTTGTTTTGTTCTACGGTTGGGTGGAACTTGGTTGTTCCATTTGTTGTCCCAACACTTTATTCAGATATGTACATCTACTTGTCTCCTTGTTGAATGTTTTGTTGATTAATAGCTGATAGAATGAAATGGATTATTGAGTAATTTCTTACAGGTTGATTTTATTCATTGAGTAAAGATAAAAAATCTATTGTGAATTTTTAGTTGTTAATGGAGTTGATTTATGTATATATATATATATGTATAGATAGTAACATATGTATATGTTGGACTAGGCATAAAGAATGTACAATTGTTTGTTGTATTCTGGAAAATTATAAGTGAATACAAGATGACTGTGTGTATTTCCATATAATCACATAGATGTAATTATGTACATAAATATACATGCATTAGACCATATTAGCCTCTACACAAGCACCATAGAATAAATATAAAGTAAATAAAAATCCTCTTTTTTAAAAGAGAAATTGCAATCTATATATGTGATGGTCCATATATAAACAGTGATTTAATATTCTACATAACACATGCTATCATAATTGTTTAATCGTGGAATCGTATTCAATATAGGGTTTTCCCATTTTCAATCGGTTTATTCCATTAAGGAATTAAAATACAAGTAACTAGTTTATCTATGGAACCCTGGTTCAAAAATTTATCATAATAGAGTACCCTTAGGTGGAACCCTGTACCACTAAATAAACAAAACCTGAGAAGTTAAAATCAGACACCAAGATATGGGACTTGAATAACTTTCGAGTAAGGTGATATCATGGATCCACTTCCTCAAAACGATTAAGTCATGCAAGGGGAAAATCAAGGATTATTAAACAATGTTATGAAAAATCAACGAAATTTAAATATTGAAGATAAATCGAGAATTAGTAAACAATGTTCAGGAAAAATCAACGAAATTAAATATTGAAGATTCAACACATAAATAATATTTAGCTTGAGGTTGGCATGGGTGAATTTCCCATCGGCGTCGTTGAGGTGAACTGTCCACAGTCCGAAGGGAAGGAGCGGACCCAAAAATGACTGATGGGTACCCTCGCAAGGAAACATGGGTCTCATCATTAGTTTTGTTGCCGAAAGAATTAACTGAATGCTCCAGAATATAAACAAGAAAGAAACATTTCTAAACATTTAGCACATTGCATAACCAGAATGATGAAGTTCACATAGTATAGTTCATATCCCACATAGGTGTTTATTTCCCAAATTGGATACTTCAATTACTATTTTTTCTTTACGCGGAAGAAGTGAAAATAAGCAAGTTCAAACACAGAATTCCAGAACATAGAGCTTAGAGTAAATATTTTAAATAAGTTTAAATTCTGGAACAATTACACACAGTGGATGTCTTATGACTGTAACAATTCATGTACAAGTACAAGCAATGTGAATGGATTTACAGAAATGAACCAGTTACTAAACTTTACACAGTAGCAAGAAAACCTTACCACACCCACAAAAAATGGTTTATGAATTTACAACGTTTAATTCGAGGGTGCAATAATTCACAGTAAGTCTCGGAAACGTAACTTTTTTGAGAGACGATAGTTCGAAGAATCATCACATAATAAAAAAGAAATATTAAATATACAACCTATGCCTACAGTGAATTACCATAAGCGAACCTAGGAGTGAATGTAGGAACTAAAAAAATATTTAACGAAGGGGTTCTCAGGCAAGAGGCATGCCGTGAACAACCTAAATAAAAACTCAAGTATAAGTGATAAAGAGAAGATTGAGGTCACGGTATTGCCAAAAAAACACTCAATACATTACGAATGTAAGAGATATTTATGACATAATACATAGGGAATAGTGATATATAGTTACTCATACAAGATTCCATGAGTGGATTTAAGAGTCACTGTAGAAAACCCGAGCAAGTTTTAACCACGAGAGTTTTCGGCGATAGGTATGTCATGCATAGTTTAAGACAAAATAAAGACATAAATGATAAGGAGAAGCATGAAGTCATGGTATAACCTCTTGCAAATAGAACCTTAAAATTTTATTTCCAGACAACTCTTGAAACATAAAACTAAAATCGCTTGTATAAGCTTCAGACGAGTCCCCAACGAAAAACCATGAGTAGAGGGTGGTCACACTTTCGGTATAATAATCCACCTCAATTTGGGGATATATATTATACAGAGAGTGGATGGAATGCATTCAAAGTTTAGTTGATAGAGAAATAATAACCTCAACTCGAAACCATAGGGAACAGTTGCAGAGAAAATCATAAACATGACTAACCCTTCCGAACTACCATATATACTATAGATAGCTTAAGTGATAGATTTGTTTGTGGACTTACCTAGTAGAGGAGGAAACCAGACGGTCTTGCACCCATTTCTTGCCTTACGCAGAGAAGGAACCCTCCATGTCATCGGTTTTACACACAAAGAAGCGTTACAGAGTTTAACGTTGGGTGGTTTTACAAAATGCATAGAGCCAAAGGAAAAATGAGACATTTGTTACCCAGGTTGATTTATTATTGCAGAGTAATGGTGAGGGGATGTTTTGGGTACTCTGTCCATGTGAATAAACACTCATGGCATATCCACATTGGTCACGAGAACCTAGAACCAGTACAGTGCAGAGTCCTCATAAATTTCAACCAGAGAATTAATGATATTTACGGACAAGTCTTAACTTCGCATTCAACCAAGCCCTTAACTCTATTAGTGCTAATCCATGTTACTAAGTCGAGTGGATTTTCATGTTGGACAGTAAGTATTAGGGTTGGATTCAATACGCTATCGGGTCTAGGTTTATGACCTTTCATCCTGATGGGATTCCAACGCCTCCACGCTAACCATCGTTATTCGATCAACCCTCTCGTTGTTCAACTGACGTATACGAAGTCCAGTCAGTTACTATGTTACATTTTTAACGAAAAATGGGCAAGAACATCCACTACATGTCACAATTAGAATTTCATTATACAGTAAGGGTATAATTGTTGTAAGTAGACCTGTATATAGTTATATGTGGATAACGTTGAATACTTTGGGTAAGGCATATGATAGATTACATATTTGAACTCAAGAAATACGCTACCTTGTGTGACTATAGATATAGGTAATATATACATGTCTATATAGAAATATGGTAATGATTGTATATCCAACAACAGTTATAAACAAGTATTGATACATGGGATATAAAGATATAGATAAGAAAAGAAAACTTAATATAAGGGATTGTTTTTGGTAAGCTTGAAATACTCCTTCTTTGGATATGAAGTGGAAAATACTAAGTATTCTTTGAAGGTGGAGTTTTAGTGAAACACTTTGTGGATCCCTTTGATAAAGGTATAAAACACGTTAGGCTAGAGTTATTTTAGACTTTGTGGACAAAATCAGATTATGGTTTTCATGGATAGTTTAAACCTTAGCAAGTGTTATCACATGTACTGAATTATTGTATCAGACACGACTTCATGGAAAGGTTAACTACCTTGTCTTTAGTCGCTTGTAACTATGAATAGGTATATTTCATATTCTGATAACGACGATTATAGTTTTAAACTGACCAAGTATAATAGAGTAAAGAAGATTTAATGCACCTATAATTTTTTATTTTATTGGTAAATTTGGGGTACATTACAAGAGGGGGGTAAATTTGAGACCTAAGGGGAAGCCCTTGTTATTATATTAAGTTCAGTTCCATTACCATGTAATACTCCCTTTGACTTGTTAGACACTCAATCATTGAATATCCTTTAATAGAGTGGGTGCGAGAAGTCACATCCCATATTTATTGGGAACATGATACTGAAGTACAATCAACATTGGGGAGTGTGAGAGTCAAATTGCTTGGGAAAAAATAAATTCATATGGGAAAAGGAGGTAATGCTTTACATGAATATTTTAGGTAGAAAGAGAGGAGTTGAGTGTTGGGAAGAAAACCAACCACATGTGTGTTGTGCTTGAAGGAAACCATTATTGGGCTATGTTTATGTTGGGAACGTGGCATGTGTTCCTATGAAGAAAGGATGTGTTCGTATGGAGCATTTTCATATTGAGAAAATGGCTCAAGAGCCTTGTGAACATTGTTGTGCACACTCTTGGAGAAGTTATGAGTTCATGGAGTCCCCAACTGTGAGTTCTTGGAATCCTGAATTGTGATATTTCTAAACAAATTGGTTCACTAGATCCCCAGAGGGAATTGGGAAGGCTTGAGGGACTATGTGTATTGAATGGGGATCCCATTCCATGGGTTGTGTAGGTTTTGGGGAAGAGATCTAGTAGATTGGAACCATTGTTGTCCAATAGAACTTGGGTTTTTGGTTGCTGAATGTGGAGAGTGGATAGCTAAGAGTAGCAGATCTCCTTGTGGACTCATAGCCTCATCTCGAGGGTGGCCTGCTATTGAGAGAAAATGAACAACAATGCCTATGGGTAGGAGGAACATCCTTCGAACATAACAAGTTGTTTATTTTATCAAACATATAATATTTCTGTTATGTTTATTACATTATTCTATTGTATAAATGGTTTATATGAATTCTGTCTCTATTGTTTTTCATGAAGAGTTTCATCCATGGGTTTCTCTTATGTTATTAGTTGCATGATTCATTTGGCATGCCACATGCATGAAGACTTCCAATTAGTATCAAAGTATGCTAAGTCAATTTATAGTAATGTTCCTTAGCTTGGAGGCTAGGTACATTACAGAGTGGTATCAGAACTTTTGGTTCAACATCAATCTTGTATGGGCCAAGACTAGAGTGAATTTTAGGTAAATTTGTGGTGGTGAACCAAAACCCTAGTATTCAAATTTACCTAAAATTCACTCTAGATTTTTAAGGTCAACAACTTGTGGAGGCATTTTGAGGGCCTAAACAACATTTTTAGGGGGTTGAAATCCCGATAAATCACTGTAAAATTGATAATCATATTCCATGTTACTTAAATTAAATAACTTGGTAATATCTTTCCAATGAGATATTTTGAGCACAAAATAGAGCTCGTATGTTAAAGTTATAACCAAAATAGTACAGGGTATAATTTGGGTTCTAGTTTACTTCCATAGGGAATAAGGCATTGCTTGGAAGTCAATTTGAGAAATAGGAGTAGTTTTTGGAAATCTCATAGATCATAGAAGATAAACATGGAACCAAAATTGGGATTTGGGTACCTAAATTTGCACATGATGGAAGAAAAGACACCTATAGTATCAAGAGACAAAATGAGAATACAATCTAAACTTCTGCAGACCATAACTATCAACTTGGGGCCCAAAGGTGAAATTTTGATATATAGATCAAAATGCAGGCATGGAGAAAACCTTTTTGATTCTTAGTAAAAATCAAAAGGAGTTGGTGCGGATATGCTCAAAGAAGGAAAAAAAAACCATTCTTTATGTGTCTAGAAAAGTGAAAAAGGATAATGTTTTCATTTCTAGATTGTTGTAAATTTTGACTCGAGAATTGATCCATGTGGATATCGTTGGCCACCCACCTTTTCCAACTAGCAAGAAATAATTTTCTAACAATTTTGGTAATTTACTATTTTTAGCAATTTTTAACTTCCAGGGCCATTTTGAGGGCCTAAATGAAGGTTTTTTGGGACATATCTTCTCAATTATATCTAGAGTCTTTGATTGAGCCCCAAAAATTAATCTCATCGACGATCCCTTTACAATGAGCTATCATTCTCCCCAAACAGAGATCGTATGCCAAAGTTACGCCCTCGGGAAGTTACACCAAACTACCCAAAACAGGGTCCACAAAACTGTTGGCTTTTCATCTTCCGGGGTTAGGGTTTTGGATTTTATTTATTACAAAAATGTTTTTGAAGCCTCATTGAAAAAGAATCTTCTTGTGAATGCGAGTAGCAGACACATCTCTTCTCATAGATAAGTTGCCACCATTCTAGCGAGTCTTTCACTCTGTATTTTTACAGTCTTTGTACATTTTCGCTCATTAATAGAAAATTGTGTATTACTATATCTATGTGTTTATGGTTTCATCTCTGATACATTTATTTTATATTATTGGATATCCAATATATCTCTGTACATTGATTTATTATATCTTCGCTCTCATTTCATGCCGAAAATAATCTGGATCAAGAATTAGATCATAAAATCTAAGAGTTGTTCTGAAATTACTATAATAAATGTTCTCAATGTTCCCTACAAAAGTTTTTCTAGTTCTTAATATATTTTATTTTGCAAGTGACAAAAGTTGG
Organism: Picea engelmannii; assembly: GCA_009831015.1. NCBI lineage: Eukaryota > Viridiplantae > Streptophyta > Pinopsida > Pinales > Pinaceae > Picea > Picea engelmannii. The sequence goes on along the minus strand of ML827577.1, from coordinate 8,569 downwards.
CCTCTGAAAATTATTGCACCAGTAAAACAAGTGCAAAAAAATGGTTGAAAATCTATATTTTAGGAAGCCAAAACTTTGAACTAGTAAATCAAATTGAGGCATGAGTATGGTCATTGGAAATGTAATATAGAGGACAAAATGACATAAGGATTGAGTTCTCCAAGGAATCAACTATTTGTTTCATAAATTTGCAGGAAAAGTGGAGTTGGATTCCATGAACCATGCAACTATTTAAAGTGAAAGGTTTTAGAATAATGACAATTTGGAAAAAACATTTAGAGATGATAGAGGTGCATTTCAAAGATGAGTATTGGGTCATAAAGAGTATTTAATTTCATGAGAGTTCCTATATACATGTATATAGGAACATTTGAAGTGCATATCCATAGCAGGGTATTATTAACAAAGAGATCAGAGGTCATGATTGGAGATTGTGTGGTTTTGTTGTATATTATAATTCCATATGTCCAATGGATAGGAAAGAAAGGATGTGATTGTATAATTTAGCTGAGACGATAAATATATGCATAGGGAAGTGCAGAGTTAGAAACAAGGAAAATGAAATATTGATAGAGGGGTGAGAAGAGTATAGCCGAATTAATACTTAGTTTGATTGCAAAGGATAATCAACAAAGTTTCTCACATGAAGCATGGATCCAACAGGGGAAAAATGTCATTTTCATGCATAGAGAGTTAAGGAGGACTCCATAGCCTTGAAGGAGAAATGTAGTGAAGGTGATAAAGTTTGTTGTGATATAAAAGAAAGAATCTCTTGATTTAAGGTGTAGCTCATGGAGTGGGTGAGTCATCTCTAATAGAAGGCATAAGAATGGATGAAAAATAATTCCTAGCTAGGGATTAACCACTTTGTATAAAAGTATCTAGAGTAGGAAGGTCACTTATGTTATCATATTGCACAATGGAAGCAAGGTATATGTACAAGGAATTGAAGGGAGTAGATTGGTACTAATTGGATAGTACAAGGCTTCATAGTAGTATAATCAATGGATTAAAGATGAGTGTTCAAAATAAGTTGAGAAAGCCAATGGGAAACTAGAGATAATGACAATGGATGTCATAAAGTTAATGGTTATGATGGATGGAAAATATTATAGAAATAGATGATTGTATGATATAGATTATTGTCAAACAGTTGGCTTAGGTTGATGGACAATTGATATGGATTGTTGCCTGTCATTGATGTCAACCATTGGAGAGTGATATTATATATTGATGTCAACCCTTGAAGAAGCCTGGTAGCGAATTATGGTAGCACAAAGGCATGGGTAAGGGAACCAAGTCTCCTTGAGGTATAAGGGCATTAAAATCAATCAATTTACAGGTAAGCCTATTCTATATGGATATGTGATATGTGGAACATCACATAACTCCTCACGGTTAGAGAGTTATGGCCTTGTGAAGTTGAAGAACCCTCATGAGTTATCTAGAAGCCCCTAGAAGGTCAAAGAAGTCAAATTACTCTAGAAACTCCTAGAAGAAGTTGACTAGTCAAAGTGGGTGAAACTAGGATTTAATCATGGGTACAGTTGTTGAATTATAATTAAAAATAAATTAGTTGCAACAAGAATTTGTGAGTTTGGTAATTATGGTAAAGTAGTTGTGATGAGAAGATTTAATAGTTAAAGTGGTTGACCAAGAAATAAATAAAATAATAAAGTGGTTGCAACAAGAAGTTAGCTAATGGAAAATAATCTATGAATTGAATCATTATACAAAATTTAGTTGCAACAAGAAGTTTTGAGTAAATAGAAATTATTTAAATAATATAGTAGTCAAAGTTGTTAAGTGGACAAAGTGGCTAAGTGGACAAAGTTGGTTAAGTGGACAAAGTAGCTAAGTGGACAAAGTTGGTTAAGTGGAAAAATTGGCTAAGTGGACAAAATGGTTAAGTGGACAAAGTGGCTAAGTGGACAAAGTGGTTAAGTGGATACTTCTAGAGGAAGCTACTTGGAGAGTATAAATAAGAGAGAAAGGGTATTCCATTTGCATCCATTGAAAATATTGAATATCTAAAAGTGAGTGAGGTAACCAAAGGATATCTAAGGTGAATTTAAGAGGGATGGTGAAGTAAACAAGGCCAAAATTCAAGGGAGGATAAAGTCTTTTGTTGATGCTTTCTAAGGTATGTTATTTACAGGTCATCTCACCATTTTTGCAATACCATTTTTTATACAATGATTCAGATAGCGAAATATGGAGGCCATTGAGAAAACATATCCAAGTATCTGTGATAAAAAAAATCTCTTTCGTGTTGTTGTAATTTTGGAGTTACACTCCGTGGAAAATAGGGTTTGTGGCTAGTCCTGAAACTAGTATAAAACAAGTGTTTTGGGTAAAAACGTTATATCTTATTCATCACATATCCCAATTCTGTAAGACCAAATGTATTAGTTAGATTATAGGTTTTAGTATGTTGAGTACCATTTTCAGATCCATACATCAAATAATAAGTGTGGGGCATGCTCTACAAGTTCGCTCTCTAGAATAAGCCATAATTCAACAAGGTATGACATTTTTGTTGTAACTCCTTTTCTGGTAGGTTCCAAGTAGTGAAACCTGGAGAAATTGCATAAAAGACATTGAAGAATTTTGTGTACTATTTTCATACTTTTATTATTTACAGGTACATAGTTATGATTATTGCAAGTTAGGGTTGTTGACTAATCCAAAATTAGTCATGTGAGACTAAAGAAAAGTTTGATGAAAATGCTAGTCTATTTTTGTTAAAGTTAAGGAAGGTTTGCAGGTATACGATCATATACACCAGTTATGTTACAGAGTTACAAATAAGATTTGGATGATGAAATTGATGAGGTATTTTGGTTGAGTTATGTTACAGATAGAGGTTGTATAACAGTGAGGTTGTGGCACATGGTTTGATGTAATGGTTTATGGTATTTGGTTGCTAGAGAACTTTTTGATGGTTATATTGGTATATGTATTTGGTATATGGTTGAGGTACATGTTGGGTACATCGTTGAGACACTTAGTTGATGGGTTGACACATACATGAGGTGTATAGTTGATGATGTTGGTACATCTTGATGAGTCATAGTTGATGAGTAGTTGATGCATGATTGGTACATACTTGGTACATGGTTGGAGGATCTTGTTAGTAGTATTGTTGACACATGGTTTATGGATGATGTAGCATACTTGTCTTAGTATATTATTATAATCACATATTGATCTTGGTGGTGATTATGAGTTGTTGTGTTATTCTTGGTTGATGCACATCTTGGTGATATTGTGCATATGGTTGAGAGTTGTCTTGGTAATTGCTCTTGGTGAGTAGATCTGATTTGGTTGATAATATTGATGAGATAGGTTGTTGTGATAGGTTGTTCGGAAACATTATTGTGACAGATTATGTGTACCAGTTTCGTGCATGGTTGATGCACTTGTTTATGGTACAGGTTGAGGTAGAGGTTGATGTATGGTACATGTTGGCACAAGTTATTGGTACATGTTGTTACAGGTTGTTTGGTGCAGGTTGATTGATACAGGTTTACATTAGTATATCTCATAGTGATAGTGTGACAGTGGTTCCATCATTCTACTTATATTTCAGGGCGGTTGGATGGGGCAACGATAGGTGGTTATAGTTGAAGAACATAGGGGGTTGTAGCCTCCCTCCGGTTGTAGCCAAAGAATTGTGAAGTTGGAGCTTCCCTCAGGTTGTATCTTGAGAAACTAGGGGGTTGGAGCCTCCTTCCAATTGTAGCTGGAGAATTGAAAGTTGGTGCTTCCTTGAATGTAATTCTTGACATATAAGAAAATAATTATGTGATTTTCTCCTGCATTGGGTTTCCACATAAATATTGGTGTATTGTGAATTGTGTGTATGTGTTTGTTATTGTTTATTATGCACTGATGAATGTTAATTCTTATGATACAGTAAGATATTTATGATGAATATATGAACATGGTTGAATAAGTAAAAGAATATACTTTGTGGTTTAAAGGATTAATAATTGGTATCGTTTCTCATTACTGATTCAATCCCCCTCTTAGTAATCTAATAATTGGTATCAGAGCAGGTTCCTTCTGTAACGACCTCCTCGTTATGACCACACCGCTGATAACAAGTGCAATTTTTTTTTTTTGTTTTAAAAGTGTGTGCGCGCATGTAGGAGGGGAAACAGACACACTGGACTCTATGTCGCCACTCGACGACTAACAAGACGCAATCATGACGATCACAACAAGAAGACGCAAGGTGCACAACAAGTAACTGCAAGAAAATACTACCCAAGACAAAGGCGCCCCACAATATCTTCAACAATAAACGACATACTGGGTTAGGTACCGTACGAACACAGAAGGAAGAATCCATAGTAGTAGGTATTACTATTTTTGCACAGGAAAACAAGGCATTTAATCTTAGTTCTCTTCTCTGGAGAGAGACAAGGTCAGATAGGCTCCTGGCCGACTGCTCAGGCAGAAACTAGTAATCCCCTCAGGTGTGTCACAAGAGTGGAAACCCTGCCTTTAAAGGGCCCGAGACTCTTGATACGGCACTGGATTCTTGACGTAGAAAAACACACAGACATATATACTAAGGCTACTGAAAGTGTCTACATCCCTCCCGACACAAGCAGACCATGCAATGCAATACCACCAAGTACTACAAAATTAGGGACAATCATGACCTCTACGAGAGCCGCAAGTCAGGAGGACTTTAATATCAACCAACCACTATTGAGACCCGAAGACATCAATCATAGATCAATTGCTCCATTTGTTTTCCATTAAGCGATGAGTACCATCCCAGTCTTAACAATGTACATTAGTTTACTTGCAAAATCCCGGTTCACTGAATCATAGTGAAACTACCATCACGTCTCCATAACATAACCATGTCAAATTAACTATTAATAAAAGTAACTTTTTCAGTAGCAATTTCAATAATTTAACAACATCCTTCCATCTAACATTATCCTAGCATTGCCGTTGAATAACAATGCATTTCACGCTTCACCACCAACTACTAGCAATTACATAATTAACCTTGCAACTAACTAATATTGCAATAACAACTAAATGACCATTTAATAACCATTAATTAAATAACATTACAGTTACAATTAAATGCATGGAAAATTTAAACAATAAGGACCGCTTCACCACCAACTAAGAGCAATTTAATAGTTAACATTGCAACTAACTAACATTGCAATGACAATTAAATGACCATTTAATAACAACTAATTAAATAACATTGCAGTTACAATTTAATGCCTTGCAAACTTAACAATAAGGACTGCTTCACCACCAACTAAATAGCAATCTAATAATTAACCTTGCAACTAACTAACATTGCAATAACAATGCAGCAAGTAACCATAACATTACATGGATAAGATTCTAATCCGAACATCCCCCTTAAGTTGTGTCACCAGATCCTTACTCTCGCATGATTCATCATAGTATCATAATGACTTTATCCTTACAATTTACCACAAGGATCTAGTTACATAAACAGTTTTATCATCGCCTTTTATAATTGCCATAATTCTT
>ML827576.1:37546-54197 GCA_009831015.1 Picea engelmannii | reverse complement strand
GATGAACTTCATTATGGTTGAACTTGGTTGACCATGACCATAGTTGACTCTGGTTGACCATGGTTGACAATGGTTAACCATGTTTGACAGTGGTTGTCCATAAATGATCATGGTTAGTCATGACCATAATTGACCAAGACTACAGATGACATTCAAATAATGAAATTTGTAAGTGTTTGTCACATTATGACGACATGATATTCACGTAACATTGTGACAATGAAGCTATGTTGATGACATTGTGATGACGAGGCTATGTTCGTCAGATTGCGACGACAAGATATTTGCATCACAATATGATGTCAGGATATTTGCATCACATTCCAATGACAAGGCTATGTTCATCACATTGCGATGACAATATATTTTTTGTCACATATTGATGACGATGGGAATATTGGGATGAGAGTTTTAGGTTCATCACATTGCAATGATAGGTCATTTAAGTAAAGATTGAATGTGATGAACATAAATGTTGTATGTTCATCGTAGAAATTTGTTGACTTTGGGAAGGAAAGGTTCACTATGGTTGAAATGGTTAATTATGGTTGACCATGTCCATGGTTAACATCCATAAACCTTCACCATGGTTAAATTTCGTAGACCTTCACTATGCTTGACGTTCACTATGGATGACCTTCACTGTTGTTGACCTTGGTTGACAATGACCATGATTGACTCTGGTTGACTATGGTTGACAATGGTTAACCAAGTTTGACAGTTGTTATGCATAGGTGACCATGGTTGGCCATGACCATAGTTGACCAAGACTACAGATGACATTCAGATAGTGAAATTTGGAAGTGTTTGTCACATTATGAAGACATGATATTCATGTAACATTGCGACGATAAAGCTATTTTAATGAAATTGTCACATTGTCAATATGGTTATGGCCAACCATAGTCAACCATTTCCAACCATGGTCAATGGTCATGGTTAATATCGTTGTGTTCGTCACATTGTGACAATATGGATATGGCCAACCATTGTCAACCATGGTCAACCATAGTCAACTATGGTCATGTTCAATCAAGGTCAACCATATTTATGTTCATCACATTGTGACAATATGGTCATGTTCGTCACATCGTATGTTCAGTGTATAAGGTCAGGTTCGTATGTTGTTTTTTCACATTTTGACAATAGGATATTTGTGTCACATACGGTGAGGATATGTTCATCACATTACGACGACGAGGTTTTGTTCATCACATTACAACAATATGGTTATTTTCATCACATTGTGATGATGAGGTTATGTTCGTCACATTGCAACAATATGGTTATGGTCAGTCATGTTCGTCACATTGCGACAATATGGTTATACTCATCAAATTGCGACAATATGGTTATGACAAGACATGCTCGTCACATTGCGAAAAATATTGTTATGGCCACTCATGTTCTTCACATCGCGACAATATCGTTGTGTTCATCACATTGTGACAATATAGTTATGGCCAACCATGTTCAACCATTGTCAACCATGGTCAACCATAGTCAACCATGGTCATGGCCAATCAAGGTCAACCATATTTATGTTCGTCACATTCCGAAAATATGGTTATGTTCGTCACATCGTATGTTCAACGTATAAGGCTAGGTTCGTAATATTGCAACAATATGGTTATGTTCGTCACATCATATGTTCAACATATAAGGCTAGGTTCGTCACATTGCGACAATATAGTTATGTTCGTCACATTGCAAGGGAAGGGATAAGTTCGCTAGATTACAACGACAAGATATTTGCATCACAATATGATAACATGATATTTGCATCACATTGCAATGATCGGGCTACGTTCATCACATTGCGAAGACAATATATTGTTTGTCACATATTGACGATGACGGGGATATTGCGACGAGGGGTTTATGTTCATCACATTCCAATAACATGTCATTTAAGTAAAAAGTGACAATGTGATGAACATAAATATCATATGTTCATCATATGTCGAATGGATATGTGATAATGTATTATAATTTTTTTTATGTTTTTATAAAAAATATTATAAAAATTTTAATTTATGTTTTTATAAAAACATAATTTAAATTTTATATAAAACATAAGTTAATATTTAATATAATGTTTTTATATAAAAAAAATTATATAAAATTTTATGTTTATATAACATTATATAAAATTTTATGTTTATAAAACATTATATAATTTTTTTATATAAAAACATAATTTAAATTTTAAATCTTATATTTTTATATTAAATTAAAATTATATAAAAATTTTAACATTATAAAATTAAAATGTATTATAAAATTTAACATTATACATTTTAATTATATAAAAAATTTAACATTATATAAAAATTAAACATTTTAATTATATAAAAATTTATATTAAAATGTATTATATAATTATAAAATTTAACATTATACATTTTAATTATATAAATAATTTAACATTATATAAAAATTATACATTTTAATTATATAAAAAATTTAACATTATATAATTTTTGTTATGATGTTATTATAAATTTTTATATAATGTTTATAAATTTTTTATAAAAACATAATTTAATATAAAAACATAATTTAAATTTTATATTAAAACATAGTTTAATATTTTTTTTTTTTTATAAAAAAATTATATAAAATTTTATGTTTATATAAATATAAAAACATTATGTTTATAAAACATTATATAAAAACATTATATAAAAACATAATTTAAATTTTAAATCTTATGTTTTTATATTAAATTAAATTAATTATGTTTAATTTATGTTTTTAAATTAAATGGGGATTAATATATTTATGTTTTTAGGGATTTAAAGTTATATTAAAATTATATTTAAAATAAAATTTTAATTGTATTAAAATTATATTTAATTAAAAATTATATTAAAAATTAAAATTATAATAAAGATTAAATTGTTTATAACTTTATAAACCGTAACCTTAATAGCCTACTCACCTGTACAATCAATTGAAACGCACACAGAAAGCCTTGTTCATTGAAATTGGGAGGTTGAAACACAAAGCACTTTACTTCACATCCACGCGAGGGGAGGTTGAAACGCGGAGGGGAGGTTGGAGGTTGAAACACCTCACTTCACATCCACGGAGGCCATAAGCATATGCCCTGGTAAAAAAATGATTACGCACTGTAAAATGTTTTAATTCACATCCAATTCCAAGGTTAATTAAAATGCCCACACAAATGAAACGACACACTGCAAAATGTTTTAATTCACATCCAATTCCAAGGTTAATTAAAATGCCCACACAAATGAAACGACAACAGTTCATATTCACGTCGTCATAGGCATCCGTTCAGTTTCTTAATCACTGTTGTTATTTTTCTTAATCATTGAATGTGGCAATCTGGGGATGAGCAAGTAATTTTTTAATCTTATTTAGTAAATGTGAAAAGGTAATCACATAAGTATGTCTTTATAAATTAACGGAAGTTAATTTATCAAAATTTTATCAATTGATTAGAAAGGACGAGGAAAAATATACCAGCATCTTCAATTGCCAACCCTAAAATTGAAATTTATGATTAAAAGGTTGATTAATCCACCGATTCCAATAGGGGGACGCCTATCGATCTAACTAAGATTTTGATGTAAGTAGCAATAAAAAGTTACATACAAATAAATAAAGTGGTAAATTGAAAACATTCATAATATTGAATTTTTTTCAAAATGTATATTAAATTTTAATAAATAAAATTATTATAAAATAAATGATATGAATTTATATAAAATATTTTTAAATTAATTGAGTTAAACATTAATGTAATCTATACTAATGGGTTAAATTTATATATTTATTGAATAATTATATGTAATTCATGCTTCTAAATGTGCTAAGTAGCAAATCTTTCAACCAAATTGAATGTTTCGACTCACACTACCAATAATAATAAAAATTTAGCTAAATTAAACATTAATATAATCTATACTAATGAGTTAAAATTATATATTTATTAAATAATTATATGTAATGCATGATACCTTCTAAATGTGTTAAATAACACATCTTTCAACCAAATTGAATGTTTCGACACACACGACCAACAATAAATCTTGCCACACATTAAAATAATAATATAACTAAAATTGCATTATTGTAATCAATAACATCACCATTTTCCTTCTAAGTGCAGATTTAATCTAATAATAATGCCAAGTAAGATATGTAACAAGATCGATGACTCCTAGAAAGATCTAGAAACCTCTTACATGATGTTCAAAACCCACACTCATTAAAACTAATTTTTAAAATTGTTAAATTAATAATTATTAAATATTTAAATATAATTACCTTTTTCTCTAAAAAAAAATTACAAACTAATTAAAATATTTTAAATAATATATAAAAAAAATTAACAAATTCAATAAAAAAACACTGTATCTTTTGGTTTTTACCAAAATTTCTCCACTCCTAATTTTCATATATATATATGTATACGTTTCTTCATTAGGTCCTCTCACTTGCCACACAAAAAGCAAAGTAATATTAAAATTGTTTTATCCAAAAACGCATGAAAACCAAAAAAAAATAACAATATGTACCTCATATTTATTTTATTCAAACTTCTAAGATTCAAAATATTGGTAAAATTATATTTTGTATGTGCAGGTAAGGTTGAAGATGGAATGTTTAAATTTTTAAAATTTAAAATTTATTTTACTTAAACGTCTGAGAATCCAAATATTGGTAAAATTATATTTTGTAAGCGTAGGTGAAATTAGATGAAGTTATTTAAAATTATATTTTTTTTAAGCGTAGGTGAAGTTAAAATGAAATGTTTAAATTAAAAAAAAAAATTAAATCATTTATATATATTTTCCCTGCATATAATAAATTAAAATTAAATTAAATTAGCGGAATACCTGTACTCTAAACTAGTGGATGTGTACATCACGGTCGTGGGTGCTGAGAGCTGCTGTTTGTTATGAAAAACAGAAAAGAACAACTTTCCTCCTATCAAACGGGACGAACATTGCTCTTTCCCTTGCCGGGATTTGAACACAGGTCGCCATTGTGAAAACGAGATATCTTAACTGGACTATACAACAACGGATTTGTACGATCTTGTTTAGCCAAATTATATCTTCTAATTATGTTGAGAGTTCTATATAATTAGTTTTTTAATTAAAAATATGCAATGTGTTTGTGGAATTAATGATAATGTGCTTGTGGAATTAATGATAGAAGAATATTTTTGGTAGTATTCACAAATTAAATATCAAGATTTAATATTATAAGGTTATTGTGTGTAGGTTAATCATTAGAGTGTTTCATTAACAAGAATTATTCATTAACTTACTAGCCATGTATAAGCTATAGTGGAGTATGGCCACGGGCCTTCATCAACAAGGGTTCAAGTGGTTGGGCTAGAGTAGTTTATAGAAATCTTGGTTCTTGTCTTGTTAGTTTAGTTTTCGCTTATCAAGGATCATGCCTCCATGCTTTTGGCTTTGGGTAACTAGGTGTAAATGTAGGTTGGCTCATCATTATTATTTAAGAAAATCTATACAACTTGAAATCATCTTCAAGACTTGAAATATGCAAATGTGGGTTGACTAGTCATTCTGATTTAAGGAAAACTACACTACTTGAAATGATTTTTTTGTGCAAAATTTCACTCCCACCAAATAGCCCCAGGTTTTGGGTCATAATTGCATTTAAAGAAAATGAACTCTTAGTCAATAAAAAGTAATTTTAAATCTTACTTACATTTAAAAAAGATGAACACTTAACCAATGAAAAACAACTTTATGATCTTCTTACTTATATTTAAAAAAGATGAACTCTTAGCCAATGAAAAACAACTTTATGATCTTACTACAAAATTTAAAAACTTTTCAATCCATATAATATCTACAATAAAACAAATTTTCCTTAAACTTACCTCCAAATAATGAACCGATTATAATTTGATTATAATTTAATTTAATACTCATGAAAATTTTATATCCCAATTTTATTTAAATTTTCTATAATATTTTATAATTTAAAAATAAAATAAAATTATATTTATTTCTATTTGGATTGGATCTTGTTTTCTCATCTTCTTATTAGTCCTTGCCAAAGGCGTAGATGGACTATAGCGATCGATAATTCGTTGACTTCATATTAATATGTCATTTGACTATAAATTTTCGCATCATTTGTATTGTTTGAACTATAGAGGTAAAAACATTATTTTTTATATAATAAAAAAAAAAACCTTATATGTCATCGTCTCATTGGAGAATATATTGGAAGTCTTATTGCCAACTTCATTGTTCCCAATGTTGTAAATGTTTAGATATCCAAATTTTTGAGCCTAGACGCTCTTTTTTAATTTTTATTACATTTTTACTGAAGTGTTTACATACCCAAAGTTCTGAGCATCGACGCTGTTTTTTAATGTTTTTATTATTTCTATTTGTATTGAAATGTTTACATATCGAAGGTTTAGAGAATGGACACTTTTTTTGAGGTGCTTGAATAGGCCTGATAGCTTAAATGTTTACATAGCATGAGGTCCTTAAATAAGCCTGACAGCTTAAATGTTTGCATACCGCGAGGCCCTTAAACAACCTGACAACCTTAAATGTTTATCTAAATAGGCTTCTCACAGTACATTTTTCCTCGGATTTTTCCATACAATGTTGCAATGAATTTGGACAATATTGTTGTCCACCGCTAGTTGCATAGACATTGTATGTTTCATACTTCTTCTATGCTTGGAATGCAATTTGGTCATCGTTGAAGATACATACATTGTTTACTGGTTTGGTGGGTGCTTCTTGTTCACTGGTTCGTTGGTTGCTGCTTGTTGTTGTTTGGCTCAAATTTGCAAGGTTGAGGACCTGCACCTGTGGTTGGACCTGTTGGTGCTTGTTGCTTGCTTTTGTTTACTTCAACTTTATAGTATTGGGGTCCTGCATCCGCAGTTGGAGCTGTTTTTATGACTTTGCAGGGTCCAAGTCCTACACCCACAATTCGACCTGCACTTTTTTCGTTTATCATTGCAGAGTAAGTTTCGATGCCATAATTTCATTTCTATTCGTTGTTTGTTGTTTGTTGTTTGTAGTTTGCAAGTAATAATGTTTGATTATTTCTACTTGCTTGCTCGTCATATGTTTTGGGTTCCTTCTGTTCTTGGGATCCAATTTGGTAATCATTGGAGATACATATGTTGTTTACTGGTTCAGTGGTTGTTTCTTGTTCGCTAGTTCGTTGGTTCGTCAATTGTTGCTTGTTGTTGTTTGGTTCAAGTTTGAGAGTTTGAGGTCCCGAGGCTATAGTTGGGCATGTTCGTGCTTCCTCGCTGGTTTATTTCTTGCTATTTTCTTTTGTTTGCTTCGACTTTGCAAGGTTGAGGTCCTGCACTGACAGTTGGAGCTGTTTTTTTTTCACTTTGCGATGTTAAGGTCCTTCACCCGCAAGTGGACCTGCGGTTCTGTCATTTGCCGTGCCTGGCGAAGTCGAGATATGACACTTGTCCCATGCCTGCCTATCGTACTCTTAAATTTTGCTCCAATTTTTTTTCCTAGCTTTGAACCATACCTACATGCCTTTGCAAAATGTTCTTATAGAAGAAAAGGATACCGAGATGGTGCTAGAAAGAGTGGTGTTCCGTGGATTCCAAATTGCAATATTCAGTTTCTATGCTGCTTGGCATGCAACATTGCTAGCATAATGAATGTGTTCTCAAATGCATCACACTATTTACATTTGGACAAAACCATTATCATTCTAGGATACTTCAGTGTTGACATGATACAAAATAGCGGAATAACAAATAATTGGACAACTACATGTGCAATTACAATGTCCATTGTCTTTTTGTTAAGATAAAACATGTGCAAAACACACTTATTAACCATATATGGTGAAATGTTCCCATATCACAATACAACCTCTTTATCTTGTACACAGTTTGGTTTGACCATGATACAACTTGTCTTGTACTTGAAATATGAGATGTACATCAAAGATAGTGCAAAATTATATTTCCATGTCTCAAATCATATCTGGATACTTTGTTGCACAAAACCAAAATCATTAAGCTATGGGCATACAATTTCTTGATATTTTTTGGCTTGTAATATATTTTGGGCAGGAAAAACTCTAAATAATTACAACCATGGATCAAGAAAAGCAAAGGTTCATGTTTCTAACTATCTTTTATTCTATTCCTTGATTCTCATTTACTGTATGTACATATTACTTGTTCTCCCCTACATACCAGCTTCCATTCATGTTCATTGTATTTTGTGCGTTCCCACATTGAAACAAACATAATAATTGGAGAAGACAAATGAGTCTTTACTACAAATGTAGAAGAGGAGATACAAAGGTGCATGCTTGTATTGTTATTTCATATTCCATTGTTTTGTATTTCATTTATTGTTTGTATATGTGTTCACCTAATTTATTGTATGTAGATATTGTGTATCTTCCTACATAATAACTTATCTTCATATCCTTTGTATTCTCTGTGCTGCTACATTGAAATAAACCGAACTCTGTTTATTTTTTTACATGTTTTCCTGCATACCAACTTACCTTCATGTCCATTGTATTTTTCTGCATTGCTACATTTAAACAAACAAAATAGTTGGAGAAGACGATGGACTCTTTGCCGCAAATGTAGAAGAAGAGATACAAAGGTGCATGCTTCAACTCTTATTTCATATTCCAGTGTTTAGTATTTCATTTATTGTCTATATATTTTTCCTACTTGTTCTACTGATTTGCACCTAATTTATTGTATGTAGATACTACGTATCTTTCTACATAGTAACTTATCCTCATGTGAATTGTATTCTCTTTGCTGCTACATTGAAATAAATAGAATTGTATTTCTTTTTTTTACATGTCTTTCTGCATACTACCTTACCTTCATGTCCACTATATGTTCGGTGTTGCTACATTGAAAGAAACATATTAGTTGGACAGGAAGATGAATTCTTATATGCCACAACAGAGGGGGCTGAAGTACAATCTTCGAAAATGTATACCAACTATGCTAGTAAGTCAAACACACAAAACGGGTGGGTGCATATAATATTGGACTAGAAAATGATGATTTAAAAACAATGGGCCTTTGTTGAGACTTCCCACTTCCAAACATTGCCCCCCCCATTTATAATTTTCCCACTTTCTATTATCCCTTTTTTTCCCTCTTCTATACTTAACCAAATTCCCCTTCGTTTTTCTCCTCTACTTTCTCTTTTTGGTTGATTTGTTTAGTCATCTTTCTGAAAATGTCTAGGTGCACGGGTTGGCGGACTCACGGGTTCACATTTATAGTCATTCTTCTATATCACGACTCCGACTGACGGTTTTCTCATTCCATACTTAGCCAATTTTTCGATCGCAGGTTCTCGGGCTGGTGGGTTCAAGATTGTGCCTCTAGCTTCAGCGGTTCCACGATATACAGATTGGCCGCCATACCCCCCATCATGCCCTATTCCATGTTACACATTTTTGTAGTAAAAAAATCTGAGGCATACGATTTGACCGTCGAGTCCTCATGTTTCCTGAGTATCCCTTGACACCCTATTTCATATTCCATCTCCTTCGACCCTGTATGTAACATTTTGAACAATTATAGACAATATACAATGCATATGCTTATTTAGTCCTTCTGATGTTCATCTACACATACTTTCATCAGAAAAAGTTAGATTAGTGACATGGCCATGAGCAGTCAATCATCGCAAACATCAGCAGACTGACAAGGCCAAAGGTAAAGATTCATACACTGTGTTCCTCATATGTTTACCAAACAAATATCCTCAGCTATTTGTTCATGTATGCCATGATAAATATGTTGATGTCATCTGCAACACATACTTTGTAGTTCACAAGAAGTATCAATGAGCGCAAGTGAGACACCGAACATAGCGCAAGTTCCGCAGACTAAGAGGTTTGGTTGCAAAACTATGGATCCATGCTTCATCCAAGCTGTGCGTCTACTTGTACATTTATGTCAGGAAAAAAGAAAACAAAAAAATAATGCAGACTACCATTCACATTAATTTTCCTGTTCAAAAAATGTCACCAGGTCTAAAATTATAACATCTAAAATACTATCAATAGAGGGCTTGAACAACCATCGAACTGGACAAGTGTTCGTCGGGGACATAATGGTCGTCTATAACACCTACTTGGACAAGGCAAACAAAACTAGATCCATTATGCATGCTGACATGACAAACAATGAAGCCCTGATGATAGTCACACTGACTATTCCCACACAACTTGTCCATAAAGATGCATAAAATATATTTCCAGGTAATGGGATATCCATTACAAATTTTAATATATTGCCCAAAACAATATATGACCGTGGTGATTATGATCGGATTATATCGCTCAACGAAACAAGTATTGTGGAAAAAAATCCCGCGATTTGTTCAAAATATCGTTTCATCCTGGACACAACAATCAACCAAATTGCATAGAGCAACGACACTTACCCAATCAGAACCATTGGTGTAGTTGTCATACTCGCGAGAAAACTTGGCTCGCAACACATTTTCCATATAAAATATGGAGAGTCAGACAATGACAAGGCAATGGTACCGTTCTCCATATCCAATTTTGTCCTTCACTTTCACATGTCCATGTATCTCGGTTATGTTAGACAACTATTGCACTATTCCATGTTGCAGCTGCAATAGTTCGACACCTATTCAAATTCATTTTCCTCAATGGAACAACAATTGCATAAAGGGAAATTTCCACTTATGCTCTTAAAAAATATAACAAAGAAAAAACATGTTAAAGAAAGGATCTTTTGCACAACCCAAGAAACATTTTTAACATAATTGCGAACATATATAGTACAGGATCTCAAGAAACTAACTAGATCTACAATTGTTGTGCATATACATCTACAATTTCATCCTCACTTTTCTCATACAAATTGCATTCACCAATTTTCTGCAGTTTTTCTTTTTTTGTTGTGCAGTTGTATATTATATTGTTCAATATATTAACTGCTATGCTCATGTGCCCAGGTTGAGGGTGTTTTGGTTGCAGCGAATGCGTACTCGAACCCCTTCGAGCCTGTATGTGCCAAATGTAACTCTCTTTCTTTTGCCTCTGCTTTGATAAATGATGGTACAATTGATTGTCTATGATGCAATACAAAATTCCCTTACATATATAGACATTGCCTCAATGTGTCCATCCGAACCATGGGCAACACAATCATACATTGTACAATTAGACAACCTCTGTTACAATATGTGCTTCTTAGGTTAGAAGAATTTCCATATGAAGTATACCTATAGAAAAAGACAAACAATGTCTACATGTTGCACGACTTTCGGGTCCATAAATAATTTACCTTAAATGAGGACAATGCAATAGTGCATATCGGTTGAAAAAAAATAAAAAAATTCATATCAAGCTTTGGCAGGAAACAAAAAAATCTCATGCGTATTTGTAATTTTTCTTCAATAACCAAATGAATGTTCATGGGACTCGAGTTCTTCGGAGTTTACATGTATGGCTGTAAAATTTTCTTTCCAAATATTTTGTCTCTTTTGCGCACTTGAAAAAACAAGGAGAAACTAACTAGAAATCAAATCGTTGTTGTTGTTATTTTTATGTTTTTTTGCATCTCCTAGTAAGAATTTTTCATATTTGTTGGGGTGTCCAAATAAAAAAAAATGGTGGCTAGCTGTAGATTTGCTGGAGGAGTCTTCACTTTTTTGGGTGCCCAAATTGGAAAAATGTTTTCCACCTATATAGCCATGGCAGGATTTCTGCATTTTTTGGGTACCCAAATAAAAAAAAGATGATCTCCAACTATAATTTTATGGTAGGATATTTGCATTTTCTCGGTGCCCTAATTGAAAAAAAAAGGGGTCAACATGGGTTGAAGCATGAACTTGAGATCTTCAGAACTCCCTATAGAGATTGGGGAGTTCGGGCGTTGGAATTCATACAGGAAGGTGCATTTATTGTTCTTGCACAAGCGCATAAGATTGTTCAGTCCATAAATGAGAAGCATGAGGACAAACCCCATACAAAGTATCCAACTGTGAATAACTCAGGCCCATCCTTTGAACCGTCGAAATGGATTTCTCCTATGGGCGGAACCATTAGACATTTCCAATAATATTGGAAATTTGACATTGTTAAAACTAGTAGTGATAGAACATGGTACTATCAGAAGCAAATGTCCATAGTGATCTTGCTTCATGGTAAAATAATAATCGACAAGTTTCTTGTTCCCCGTTTGGGGGTTTGGTTGTAGTTGGGATACAATGCCGAAGCTTTGTTGGTTTTGTGCTGTCTTATGTTTGTCAGAATTTTGTTCATATCTCATGGCCCCGATTATTTTCTCATGGGAACATATACCAGATGTAAGAGAAAACCAATTCTACGTGTGTTTTTTTTATATATAAAATTGTTTGATGCATAGGTCGATGCGTACTTCTTTATGGACCCTTTTTGGATCTCACTTGGCGCCTTCTGTGTTCATGCATTTCCTTATGCCTTGAATTTCAATACATTTGGTGTTTACTTGGCTCTTGGTTGTATGCTTCGTTCTAGAAAATTAATGATACATTCAGGATCTTGGCAGTTTTTCCATGATCTTAAAGAATATACATAACCTTCTTTTCCTTTTAATATAAGCTCTCTGACGCAAATGTAGTATGTGGCTCATTTTAGAACTTTTCCTTGATCGATGAACTTAGCAAAATTTATCTCCAAGAATATTTTGAAATAAAAGGATATATACTATGTGAAGTCCAATGGAACTATCATATCAACCACATAAAATTAAAATTAAAATTCGTCTTAAAATTCAAATTCGTCGTTGTTATACTTGCGGTGAAGTTGACAGTACACTAATTTTACTTAAACATCCAAAAATTGATTTTCTTGTGGCTTTTCGATGCTTCTATTAAGCAAACACATCCTGGAAACTATAAGCATGGCTCGCTTTATATATTCCTTGATTGAAGAGCCCGTTCACCTATTTAATGCACTTCATAGTTACTGTTAAGACCATCAATGGGGCTTTCTTACACCAATTCCCGCTTCCGAAAATTTCCATCCCCTTTCTTTTTTTCCTCTACTTTCCCTTTCTGGTTACTTAGTCGTTTTTTGGAAAATGTCTAGGTGCGCAGGTTGGCGGATTCACGTCTTCAGATTTCCACTGATACTTTTATATCACGAGTCCAACCGACCGCTTCCCCGTTTCATATTCAACAAACTTTTTGGATCGCGGGTTCCATGGTATGCGGGCTCAACATTGCATTTCCATTGTTCTGCCGCCTGCAAACAACACCCAAACTTCCCCGATCTACAAATTGACAACCAAATTCCCCTTTCTTTTTCTCTTTTACTTTCCCTTTCTGGTTACTTAGTCGTTTTTCCGAATGTGTCATTTTTCTGAATGTCTCATGGTTTTATATACAACACCCAAAGTTCTGCAATATACAAATTCACCGTCAAAGTCCTTCATTGTCCCCTATTCCATGTTACACATTTTGCAATCAAAAGTTGGGATACATACAATTTGAACATCGGGCCCCCACGTCTCGTGAGTAGAACTTGTGGCCTTGTTTTCAAGCCCGTCAATATGCCCTATTCCGAGTATGTCTCATGCTTTTATATCATGAGTCCGACCAACCGCTTACCCATTGCATAATTGGCCACTATTTCCATTGTCGGTTCCTGGACATGATTGCTCAACATTGCGCTTCCATTGTTTCGCGACCTACAAACATCACCTAAAATTCTGCGATATACAAATTGACTGTCGAAATCCGTCATTGTGCCATGTTCTGTGTTACACATTTTGTAGTCAAAAGTTCAAAGACATACAATTTGACCATCGACCCCTCACGTCTCCTGAGTATAACTTGTGACCCTATTTTGAAACCCGACCGAACGCTTTCCATACTTGGCCATTTCTTGGAATCTCTTTCGCGGGTTGGCGGGTCGACGAAATGTGCAATGCTTAATCGCTCTTCACCATCCCCGCCACCTTCACACTTCTTTCTAGATATGAAATTATTAAGCTTTAATGATAATATCTCATCGTGTGAGAACCATTAAGATTGTAATTAATGTCTGAAAGGCTGGAGTGGATTTGTCATTAATACGAATTAAAACAATATTTGCGGAGGGTTGTGTTATCCCAAGTGTTCATTTCAAGCATCATGCAATCTCTTTCGCACGTCGTCCGGTTGGTGCCTTCACGAAATATCTAATTCTTAATCGCTCTTCACCGTCACTGCCACCTTCGCACTTTTTTTCTAAATACGCAATTAGTAAGCTTTAATGGTAACAACTCATTGCGAACGAACCATTGGAGATTGTCATTGATTAGTGAAAGGCTCGAGGAGATATCCCATTGATAAACATTAAACCAATATTTGCGGAGGGTTATATTATCCCTTCCAAATGTTCATTTCAAACATCATATGGAGAAAACAAACATTCTCGTTAACTTATGGTAGCAGTTCGACAACAGTTATGTCCAGATACAGTAAACACCTTCGGGCATGATGACCAGAAGTTCCAGTGCTCCAGGGCATATTCTTACTACTCATCTCCCTCTTCCTAGGAGAAAAAAAGGAGATGGTCCCTTGGTGCACCAAGAGATATATTTCAAGCCAAAGAATTCCAAGGAAACCCCACCTACTCAGACAACCCACCCACCTGCGTTGATGGCTGGCGCAGAGGTTGATGCCGTCGATTTCGAGCCAGAAGAAGATGATATGATGGATGATGATACGACAATGGATGATGGAAATGAAGACACTGTTCCCACTCCTAAGCCCAAATTGAAATCAACCATAATAGGGGGTACTTCCTGGCTCGACGATGGCGGCCATGACAAGACCAAAGGAAGGGGTTTCAGAAAATAAACTGATGCTGAACGCAATAGTCGCTTTGCAGCTTGAGAGTAGGAATTCCAGAGGTCCAAATTAGTCTGTTCTAGGCGTAAGTATTTCACTGTAAGGAAATGGTATCTTGATTCTCCCAGAGATATATTTCAAGCCAAATAATTATTCAATTGCGAGACCACTCTCCTGTTCTATGGATATACAATTAACATCTTAGGGGATGAGGACCAGAACTCCCACTGGTGCAAGGAATATTCCTACTAATTATCTCCTTCTTCCCAGAATGGACTAATTTGGGCCTCTAGAATTGCTCGTGCAACCTGTGTCCCTGAAGTCTTTGCCTGTAAGGAGGGCGTCTCTTGGTCCCCTCCCGCCCAGAATGAATTAATTTGACCTCTCGAATTGCTCGTGCAGGGTGTGTCCTTGAAGTCTTCGAATGTGAGGAGGTGGTCTCTTGGTGTGTCCTAACTTTCAGTTTCGGGCTCTTCCGCTTTCACTACAACATTTTTCATCTTCTTCCCCATGGGAAGATCGTGAGAACTATCAATTTTACCACGAGGATGGGTTCTTATGTACTCCTGCATTTGAAAGATTTTGGGTTTCTTTCTTTCTAGGGTGGGCTGTTGGAGCGATGCTGTGGGATGTCGTGCTCTTTGCAGTGGCGACCACAGATTGGGAATTCTTCTTGTCAGGGCCTTTTCCATGTTATTTGTACAATTTAGTGGTGCTTTGTAATGTCTCCAGGTTGCCAGCGTCAGGAGCATGAGTGTTGTTCACCTGCTTCAAGCCAAGGAATTATTTCACTGTGGAACCACTCTCCTATTTCTTTGTTGCCTAAGGTATTCCACAAGATATTGAGATTGCAACAATGAACATTGACCTTCTGAGGAGAAGACTGCAAGGAATTCGTTAAAAAAGCATGGTAATGAGTTTTGTATGCATGTTGAAGAGAATCTCGATGGCTCCTGCATGTTGTCCCACTAGAGAAACAACACATAATTGTATGCATGTTTTTTTTTATTTTTGTAGATCCTGTACCTGTATTTATGACAAGTATGTTCAATGTTTCAGTGCAAAGAACTCCATCCAATTTCTATGGATAGATATACACTGCCCAATATTTTTTCTTTATGGATTTACTATTAAAAAATTTGCCTTGGAATCTTGGTTGTTGCTTCTTTGTTGGATTTAACACCTCTTCTCATTAGCATGGTTCGATAGTCTTGTAGTTCTTGAATATTGTATTGGCTCAAGTAATTTGATCTAATATGGAGCATTTAACAATTATATGACAATGCATTGTGTCGATCCCATTAGGATTCTATGGAAACAAAAATGAATTTCAAAAAGTTTCAAACCAATATTCAATTCTATTCGTAATGCAGATAGAACATAGCAACACTAATTCACGATGCGACAGTCGGGGACCCGCCCTAGAAATTTCGTTTTCATCTCAACCTTGCTGAGAAAACGATTTCTTATTTCCCTTTTGATTCCTTGATTCCTTTACTCCAAAAGGAAACATTTTATTAGTTGTCCATCCCATGACCTCTATTCGAGCACTTTTTACTTTATTAATGAAATTACCAAATTTATTCTTTGCGAATAAAAAAAAACAAAAACTGATCTATGGTGGCTGTAGTCAAATGAGACTATGAAATCAACTATAATATTAAAATTCAAGATCGTCATTGTTGTTTCTAGACATGCAATTATTAAGCTTTAATGCTAACAACCCATCATGCAAGAAGTTTAATACTTAAGTTAATATGTCAAAGTCATGGAAGAATGTA
>ML827576.1:0-12944 GCA_009831015.1 Picea engelmannii | reverse complement strand
AATAAATGAAAATATTTATTTAGTGCATTACCTTTTAGGTTTTTTTTTAAAAAAAGGGGGGGAAATGAGCTTTAAGAAAAAGAAAATAAATTATGGAAAAGGTAGGGATGCGTGACACTTGAAAAATAGAGGAATTTTTAGGGTTTGACTAAAAAACTTAAAAGAAATGGATTTAGGGTTTTTGGGGAAAAACCTAATGGGATTAGGTCGAAAAGGAAGATAAAAGACATGAGAGGGAGAGAAATGGGGATTTTTTTCCAGCTATTGGTATTGTTATGCTGCCAGACTAGAGACTGGACTGATTTCTTGTAGGAGTTGGGGATTCTCTGCTGACTTGAGTGGTAGCTCAGCCTTGGAGGCGAGTTGAGAAGCTAGTTACTGTCTGGATTGTGTGTGGCCCCTTTGAGGCTCGGGGGGCTGAGGGGGAAGGAGAGTACCCCTAGCGTACGGTTCTCCACCACTCTATAGTACGGATCTAACCATGCGAATACATGTGCTGAAGTCAGACATGGTAGAAACCACTTGATTACTGGTCATTAGTGAATACCATTAACAAGTGCGAGAGAAATCACCATTAATGTCAATGACTCCCAAGGTACTCTAGTACAATCCAACGAATGTGAATCAATGATCTGAGGTCGAACACTCAGTGGAATCTTTCGATCAGGGGTCAATAACGAAAACCCACTATCGAAAGTGAGGAAAATTGCCATTGAGGCATGCAAGTTCCAAGGTACCAATTAGTTTCTAAGTCTAATTCCTAGATAATGAGTTGAAGTCGACAGGAAAAAACTCGTCACAAGAGGGCCTTAATGTATCCCCCATCAATGACACAAAACATGTAACAAGATTTGATGTAGATCAAAGTAAAAAGTGATTCAACACTGACTCAGGGATGGCCAATGCAATAGAAGGCTCAAGGACTGCAGAAATGGTTGATGCAATAGAAGGATTTTTAGGTTGAACTTATTTTTTGAACATATTGATGACACGACAACTGTCTTGGAAAAACTGACTCAACAACAGAGATCATAGACCAATTTGTAATCTTATAAAGGAGTATGATCAAGAGACAAACGTATTTTCCAGCCTAGATGCAAGGCGAGTGAAAGGGTGTCATGTTCAAAAGTGAGTCTTCCATAGAATACAGGTTTAGACACATTTCTTTCCCAATTTTTCCCCCACGATTTCTGGCGAGTACCTCTTTATTTTTACACAAGATTGAGGAGGATAACATATTCTTGTAATGTAAGCTCATCCTTCGGATGAGTCCCTCAGAGTATGTTTAATGAACCCTAGGAAGGAGTGGTTCGATCCCATATGGGCCTTGATGTTTGTTTAATGAGTCCAAAGAATGAAAACTCAGGGGGTTTTCATGTTTAGAGAGTCCGAAAAACACTTAAAGAGAACTCTCTCAGTTCCTTTTTCGTAAAGTAGTCTAATGAGACCTAAAAAGAGATAAACTATCGCTCAACAGATGTGTTTTCTAATAATTTAACGAGCGTGAAAAGAACAAGATCGCTCGACAATATTTTCATGTTTAGAGAGTCTGAAAAGAGATTAAAGGGAAATCTAGAGGGTTCCTTTTTCATATAACCTTTACGAGCCCGAAAAAGTGATAAAATTTTACTCGGTTACATTCTCATCGATTTACGAGCACGAGAAAGAACAAATACTAATCTTGATAACTTATTCTCATGTATTTACGAGCATGAGAAAGAACAAAGACTAAGCTCGTGATTGTTTTCATTTTTACGCAATCTTTAAAACAAAAAAAAACTATGCTTGGGATAGATTTTATTTTTACACAAGCTTAAAAACTAAAAAAAACTATGCTTGGTCTTGGTTTCATTTTTACACAAGCTTGAACCAGAGGAAACTATGCTTGAGGTAGGTGGTTTGATTTTTACATAAGCTTGAACCAGAGAAAACTATGCTTGCGACTTCCCAACACATGGTTCACGAATTCGCATGGTTGGTACTTATCCCCCAGCTTAAAAATCTAGCGGCTCAACTTCAGCATGAAGTCCAGAGGCTGGAAGCAAATTCCGCCCAAGCTTTGTCTCATCCGACATCACAGGTGGATGAAATGAAGCTTCAAATGCTAGAATTGACTCAAATGGAGAGGGGGAAGTTGTTTAATTTTTTAATGATCTTGACACAGGAGAAGAAATGTGCTCGTGAATTTAGGTTTAATCCCTAGACCTCCGTTTCATTTTTTAACTAGGTTGCTACAGAGACGCGAAAAACTATCCTCATAGCTAGTTTCATTTTTTAACGAGCTTGAAATCAGAAAAGCATGCTCAAATCTCTCTTCTTGATCACCTCTTCCAAGAAGACAGTGCTCTGGAATGACACCATGTCAAGGGACAAAACTTGGTCATGGCCTCCAAGATATCTTCACTCAATGGAAGAAACACACTCTGGAAAGAACCCATGTCAAGGGTCACAATAGGGGTAAGGAGGCCAGGCTCCAATAGCCCTACCGAAGAGATTACCATGTCAACTATTGGATCTAATTCATAAGGGAGTGAGCTTACAGTGAGAGGCTCATCTGCATCGACAACTGAAGGCATGGGAGACAATGCCACGTAATTGACCTGTGGCAGGGGTGATACTGTCTGCATATAAGAACCATTTAGGGAGGTAATCCAATAAGGACCGATGAATGAAAGTTGATCAATAGTCACAATTATTACATCATGAGGGAAAGATATCACACAAAAAAGAGTGGATACAATAGCTTTCATGGCATAGACATAATCCCACACAAGGAGTAAAGCGAAATCCAAGGGGTCTTGGACTACCATTACGTCAATGAAGACATGTTTCCCTCCCAAAGTTATAGGAAACTTAGGAAGGGTCCCTAAAGGTTGACTGGTTCTTCTGTTAAAAGATAACAGACTCTGCATAACCGGCGCAAGCTGAGGAAAACCCAAATCCTACCAAGAAATATAGGACAAAATACTAACGGACACACCTTGATCTATTTGCGTCTGAGGAACATCCCGACCGAAAACATATACTGTAATATGGAAAGGAATGTGAGAGGGAAGACGAGGTCCAGTTAGCACACCCCAATTAAAAAGGATGACCTCATTACTTGGAGGGGTTTCCACGGGAGAAAGAGGAATACCCCCTGACACGGTAGAGTCTATATCAACGAGAAAAACGTGGGCAGTATCGGGTTTAATATCGAGTGAGAGAGTAGGATCAACCAATGATGAGATCAAATCAACCACTTGGGTTTCATTCTCCAAGGGGAGAATGGGGTCAACAGGTGGAAACGAATCGACCGCTTGGGTTGCACTCTCTAATGGGAGAGTGTGATCAACCGAGGATGGGATCAGATCGACCACTTGGGTTGCATTCTCTAACAAGAGAGTGGGATCGACCGAGGATGGGATCAGATCGACCACTTTGTCAACTGGTTCAACTAAGGACCTGACCAAATTGACTACCTGATCAACCGAACTGACCGATGGGGGAACCATATTGATCATTCCATCAACTACAGGTTGGTTGAGAGAAAGGTTGCGATAAGAAACTGGTAGTTGAGGCGGTGAAACAATCATGTCTTCCAGTAATTTCGAGGCTTTGTCCATATGAGGGAAAAGGTGAGTTTGATGACTCCCTCTGCATAACCTACAAGGAAACTTGACTCTACTTTTCTTCTTCCCAAGGGTATTTTGACTAGTTGATGGGAGGCCATCAACATGTTGTTTAGAGGCCGACGACATGGGTTGGCAAGGGTGTGTAGACCATACTTCTATAACCTTGGATAGACCAGGGCAATCCTTAAGAAGATGAATACCCTTACAAACCCTGCAAGGTACCTTGGTTTATGAGTTGTTTGGGTGATCTTGACATCATCAACACTCCCAGCACAATCAACAGTAACTGGTTTCTTTCCAACATGTCTGACAATGGTTGGAATTTTAGATTCTTGTTTATTTTTCGTCTTCTTATTCTTCCTTTTCTTCTTCTTCTTATCCATCGAGTTACGAGCTTTAGAGCTTTCACTCGACGAAGAAGATGAAATGGAAGAAGACCTTGCAAGTGGAGAAGGTGAAGAAGATCTTACTAGTGAAGAAGGCGAAGGATCAACATGAGGTTGATGTTCTTGAGGGGAAGTTCTTACAACAGAAGCACTAGTTGCATTCAGAATTACCTGAGTGGAAAAAAACCATACTGGTAATCTAGTGGTGAGACCTGGAAGGCTCAAAGTAGCGCTGTGAGGTGGACCAATGTTGCCGTAAGAAGAAAAAACAAAAGGTTCCCTTGGAACAAGGGTTCCTTCATTGACCGACCGACACACGCTAAAAATCTAGTAAGCAAACAAGCAAACAAAACCTTCTCACAATAAGCACACTAGTTGGTGATGAAATCCAACGTCGCGGGAACAATGTAAGAAGGGGCTGAGATATAGAGGGTGGAAAAGTTACGTTGATGACCTTCTTAATGGACTTACGCCTTGGTGCAAGATCCCACACATAATCGTGGGTATACCCTCCAAAGATCCCGAGTGAGTTTGGCCAACGTCGATTCCAGGTACCGTGAAGACTTTCCCCTCCACAATCACCTTGTGTAAAGAACCTAAAGAGAAAGGCCACTAAGGTTACCAATTACTACAGTGATGCCTAGGGAAACAGTCGACAATCCGATCCACGTGCAAAGGCAGGGTATCTAGCCCGAAATCAACTTGAAATGCTATCGGGCTAATCATTAAGTGCGGACATGAATCAATCCCCCTAGATCCACCTAGATCTAGAACAAAACAAGACATAACATGGCGCTTTCCCTAGGCCCTAATCATCAAATTTACTACCAAATAAAAGACGAGAGACATACCTTCAAGCATCACTTCCTTATGTGTTTGTTGTTCCTGTTTCACTCCAGTGCTCTTGTGATACTGATCTTGTAGTGAGACACAAGCCAACCAAAGTGAAATAAGTAAAGTATATTCAATGACAACCTATGCATATGATCAAGGAATTATGCAATAAAATAAATAAAATTCTATGGGAAAGAAGCATGCCACTGTATTATATTAAATAATAGGAAGAGAGATTACAACCAGATGCCTTGATGTCACAAGGTTCCTTCCAAAAGTTCCTTGCTTCCCACACACTTCTTCCTCCAAGGATTATGAGACCGTGTATCTAATAGCTACTCACAATCTATCTTGACAAATAAAATCCCAAAGCCAACATACCAAGCTAACAATCTCAAGCCAAATTTCTAATCTCAAAGGCTCAATAACTTTCCAACCCAATCAAACACAAGCTAAATTTCTCCATGAAAGATCCTCTCCTTTTATAAGATAAAGAGGATAAGGTGAGGAGGTTAGGATGATCCCACTAAATCATGAATACATGATCCAATATTCAACCTTCTCTTTGACCGACATGCATTATGATTGTACTTTGGCTTCTGCAAAAGTTTATAAAACTTTTGGATAATGGATGTCAATTCTTTATCTCTATCCCATTTTCTATATTCAATCTTCAGATGGCATTTTCCTTTAAGTAAAAACATATGCACTAAACAGTGCATACTTCCAATCTGCATATTCATTTCATAAGACATCGCAATCAAATTCTGCTCCTTGTAATCTCCATTAACTGTTATGTTTTGTGCTTCTTTCAACCATATCATCTGTTGCTTGCCAGATGTCTCCTTTAACTCATCTTATGTATTCATAAACAATTCATTTGCATAATTTATAACATATAACTCTTATGCTCCTTTTTTCCATAGATCCTTTGCTTTCAATGAGATTCCCTCATCTTGAAATCCATTTGACTACTTGCTTGGTATAAAAACATAAAACCATTCCTTAGTATGCTGCCTTTCAACTATACATATTTTCCCTTGTATCTCTGTATAAGGCCAACTAATACTTGCATTAAGATAATATTCATATTCATTATCATCATTTACTCCATTCCAAGAAATTCTTTGATCTTTTCTTCCTCTTGAATCTATGACCAATCTCTGTTCTAATTCTGTCATTACATTATTTCTTTAGTCCTCTTTTTCTTTAGCAATGCTTCGTACCAGAGTTGTAAAAACTCTCATTCTTTCATTCCAAGATTCACATTCTTGGCCTAATAAGAGTGCTTGATTGTTTCCAATTTCAAGTCCTCTTTGTTCATTTTTACTTGCAGCAGTAAACATATCACCAGTTTGTAAATTGCATTTTACATTTAAACTCTTCAATTTCATAAGCAAATTGTACTTTTCATTTATCTCCTCCAAACTCTTTGAATGTTCATGTTGCTGATGTGTACATGATACAATACAATTGTCATGTCCTTGCATTGTTATGTTATTTTCCTTAGATGTACTGAAGTATGATTTTATCATCCATCTCACATTCCAACAATCTAAGTCATTTCCCATCCAGATAAATTCTTTCATGCTTTCAGTTTTGTCAAATTTCTTCTGGATGTCTTCAATCTTTTCTCTTTAGCATTTGTCACTTGCTAAAACATTATGTTCTTCAACAAACCATAATTCATACCTTCTGTCACCTTGAATAAATCTTTTCCATTAAACTATCAATATTTAAATATTGTGTTGTGTGAGAGTTTCCAAAATTCTCTCCCACTTCCCTTTATAAATATCTAAAGAATATGATTTATTTAACCATTCTTCCTTCAGCTTATCTATGGATGGTTGACTGCTTCCATTCTCTATACCTGCACATTCAAAAAATTTATTACAAAAAACAATTTATTCAGAACATTCCTTGATTTCATTCTTAAATTGGAATACACATTGCTCTTCTTTTTGGTTGTACATTTCTGTAACATGTACTTCCTCTTGTACTTGTTGTCCTTCACTTGCAATTCTCTGATCATAATTAGCAATCTGATTACTGTCCCAAATAATAATTCTTGGTTCTGCATAAGCCTCTGCATGACTTTCCAAAGCATAATTATGTTATGTCCTTCCTTGACAATTGTCAACATAAATTTCTTCATGAATGTCTTCATCAGTCAACCTCCTTCTTTTCCTGGCTGTATGAGATAAAAATATCTCTTCTTTCATAGTTGTCTGTTTGTTTTGTAATCCTTGATTCCTCTCAGCTCCCTTTTCACTGGCTTAAATATTTTGAACTATGCTCCCTTTGTTAGATCTTCCTTTACCATATTGGCGCACCTGCAAGACATGCACTGTCTTCTCCTTTGCCAATTTACAATTGTTTCCAATCCTGGATATAATTTCTTCAAAAATCGAACAAACATTTACAAAAAAAATAAACAACCAATTCCTGATACCTCTAAGGATATTCTTCCTTCCATAAACTTGTAGAGTTTTCAACTGAACTCCTTCATGACTTTCTCCAATGTTATCGACATGAGACAACAATGAACTTTATTCCTTTATGATAGTTCTTTGAGACTGTCCATATTTAGAATATGTTGCTTCTTGTTGTGCTCCATGAGTATAACTCTGTATTTCTTGAATTTCTACTCCTTCCTCAATTCTCAACATCTATTCAACTCCTTGAACTTTACCTTTGGTACCTACAATTACATACTTACACAAACAATTAGTTTGGAAAACATTACATCTTCCTTCTCCTCTTGACGTCACTGACATCTCTTCATTGTGTTGTTCAAAGCTATCCAAATTCTTATCATCATCCTCTCCTAGGACTGAGCCTTCTTCAGGTTCACAATAGTAAACTTCTTCTTCAATTAATGGCTTAAATATGAACTCAGCTCCTTTGAGTTTCTATTTCTTCATTTCCCTTATGCTTTTCATCAGTTTATTTATGAATAACTGTACCACTGGCCACCGAATTGTATTCTTCATACTCCATCCTCTTCTATGGTTATTTTTCATCTCTTCCTCTTGTAGAACCTTCTCCATATAACTGAGTTCACTTATTATCTCAATCATCTCTCTGTCAAATTCCTCTTGAATCATCACCTCTATTCCCTTTACCTTGGCATATTTCCTTTTGCTATGGATTTCCTCTGAACCTCTGCAATGAACTTCAATGATCATTTTCTTCACCTCCTTTGTGAATTCCATCTTGTTCCCTTGTGGAATGCACCTAAGCCTCCCTTTAGCAAGTCTCCATACTTGCCTTTATACCAATCCAAGCTTTCCTTTGAGCCTGACCTATTGGTACCACCTTTTGAGAAACTCCTTTTCTCCTCTTGGCTCTGTAGCTTCCACTTTCCTCTAAGAACATTCAAATTTGTCCTCCCTATCCAACCTCTGTTGGAATTCTTCAGGTTCTGCCACTGTTTAAGAGCTCTTATGATTTTTCAAGAACATAACTGTCCTTCTATTTCATCTTCCTAGCTGTCTGCTTCTATCAATCTTCAGTTTGGTTTTAACCTACAAACACAACTTAAAACCAGAGTTAATAATAAAAACATACCACATCAATCTTCAAGATCTCTGCATGATCCTGTTCCACCATTCATCTGCACTTTGAATGGACATTTCTTTGTTGATTTGCCTCTGCAAATTCTCCTTAAGAGTAGCAATTGCCAACAAATTCATCTCTATGGTTGTTGAAAGGGAAACTGTAGTCAATAATGGATATAGAAGCATTATAAGGTTGTAGTCAATAGATAGTATAAGAGAACTATCCTGAAAATATAAAATGGTTACAAGCTGAAGATTAGGATGAGATAATTAGTGTTGTTAATTGGTAGATGTTGAATCATAGAAACTCTATACATTAAAGGATAAGTTAGAGAAGTTGATTTTATAAAAAAAGATAATAAATATAAATACATACAAATATTCTATACTTGGTAGGAATTTTACTAATTTTATATTATTTCTCTTGCAGGTTTGACTTTTGGCTTCGAGATCAATTTGAAATTTCAATTGTGGAATATTTATTGAGATGTCAAACATCGATCGTGGGAAGAAAAGATCAAGACAAAATGATCTATCATCATACTTTAAAAGACCTCAATCCAAGGATCCACATTCTCTTCATGCTTCGAGCTCTTTTGAGCAACCTATCAATGAAAGAGATGTCAACTCTTGTGAGAATGCATCTAATATCCAAATAATAGATAAGGAAATATGTTCCTCTGGTGATCAATGTGAGATAAATTCATTTTCACCAGAAATTGGCAGTACAAATGTCGAAAATATTTCATTGGAAAAGAACACAACCAATTTACGGAAAAGACAAAAAGGCCAATGGGACATAGGGATAGGCTTCCATCCAGATTGGGTCTCAAAATTTCCATTTATTGAACCATTACCTCCAAAAAATGAGAAAGAGAAACCAAAAGTAGATGAAATATATGTAGTTCGAAACTTGGCACGCCAACGACATTTCAGATGAAGTTAGATACAATTGAGAAGCATGTTGGAAAGGTGTATGAAAAGAAAATTGTAGATGGCGAGGACAAATATATTGTCAGATGGGAATATTCCGAGGAATGTCGACATGTCAAATATGTTGATGAATATAATGAATATTTAATAAGTAACAAAAAAATCAAGGTAGGTGGAGGAAGCATCACATCTCTATTCGAAAAGACGATGGAAAGAAATTTGTTATCCAAGACAATTAAATTAAGCACTGTATTTCACATATTATATAAAGGGCATCCTATGACAGATTATCTGGATTACATGAAATATCTATCTTTTCTTCAAATGCCAAACTTTCCATCTTCTCATTGGTCTTTAACGAGTGGTTGGGAATGGGAAAAATATCCAGCTCAAGTATAAAAGGATGATATGAAAGAGAAGATTGCAAGTGCTAGGTTTTTGTCATTGTCTTTGGATGAGGTTACAACTATTGATAATACTTCATGGATTTGTATGAGTATTTATATGGTTAATGACCATATTAGGAATTCCTATCTACTTGGGGTTCATAAAATGAAGGAGAATTCTACACCTTAAAATATTTATGAACTTGTTAATAATATTTTCAAGGAAAGTGGTGGTATGGATCCTTTAATGATCGCAAAAAAGTTGGTATGTGTTGGAGTGGATGGAGCACCCGTAATGCAAGGACAAAGGAATGGCCTTTGTATTAGACTACAACTATCAACTTCACCATATATGTTGAGTATTCATTGTATGGCTCATAGTATGAATCTTGCATTTAAAATAGTAAGCAAGTTTCCATTGGTTTCAAAAGTTGAAGATCTTGTATGAGAGGCTTATGCATATTTTTCTCGTAGTCCCAAACGATTTTCAAAGTTTAAAAAATTCGCCGGCGGTGTTACAAATGGAAACAATCTATTAAAAGATGTTGATATAAAATGGATCTCATTGAGTGGACCAGTTCAAAGATTATTTAGTGAGTACCAGTCCTTGGTAGGGGTGATGTAAGAACATCACTTCAGTGTAGATAAATCTCAAGATCTTCTCTTTCGACTAACTAACATAGAGACATTATCAACATTGGTTGGAATTCTTCCTATGCTAGATGAAATGAATGTCCTCGTGAAAATGTTTCAAAGTCGCACAATGTATATTTCAAAATACACAAATGCAAGAAAAATTTCATGCCTTTCATTGGATAATTTGTATACAATGCCAGAGTCTTTCACAGGTCCACAGTTTACAAATTGGACTACGATCATTGATATAAAAAATACTTAAAATTATTTGAAGTTTGAT
This sequence comes from Picea engelmannii, assembly GCA_009831015.1. NCBI lineage: Eukaryota > Viridiplantae > Streptophyta > Pinopsida > Pinales > Pinaceae > Picea > Picea engelmannii. The sequence goes on along the minus strand of ML827576.1, from coordinate 2,315 downwards.
GAAAAATGTATACTATGTATGGAAGTGCATGGGTATATGGTTCCTTTTCATTATATTGATAAGACATGATGAACCACCAAAGATTTCCCCATGTCAAGAGACCTATTCGACAATGTTGTCATTTTAGTGAGACACAACTTGATAGAAATTGCAAAATCACTTTCAACGGAGATAAGAGAACAATTCCCTAGAGATGAATTGTTGGAGGCCATGTCTATGGTGTACCCTGAACATTGGAAAAATATAAAATGTCGACCTACTTTAAAACATGACTTTGTGGCAAAATTAAGTACTTTAGTGGACCACTTTTGCAAGAAGGTTGAGATACATGGAGAACAGGTTGAAGGTATTTTGGATCAATCAAAATTGTTTCAAAAAGCCACATGCTTCGCTGAAACAATGTGGAATCAATTTCGCGCTTTAGAAAATCCTCTAGAATATGGTGCAATAACAAGATTATGGACTATTTTAGGTGTTAGCCAATACTTACAGAAAAACATACCCTAATATTTCAAATTAGCGGATTTGTGTCAAACCATGATTTTGGGATCAGTGGAGGATGAGAGAATGTTTAGTGCACTATAATTTTTGAATTCAAAGATGAATAACAAGCTTGATAAACATATGGATATATGTTTAATATTATATGTAACAAAGTATGACATTACCACTTTTCTATATGAAAGAGCACTAGCTATTTGGCGATCCGATTGTGATAGAAGGGGATAAAACAATATAACAAGTTTCTCTAATGAACTTGATACATAAAATAATTCTTTGGGGGATCATAATGATAGTCCATCTGGAGAGGGTCTTGTTCATAATGAAGAAAATGAGCACCAAGATGAGAATTGAGAAATTGCTATACTTTAAGATTTGATCTAATCCAATATATATGAGGGCCTAGGGGACACTTATTTCGGTATTATGTGTTCCATTGGTGGTGAAATAAATAGTGAATGGAATAGCACAACTTATGTGATTCTTGTGATACGTTCTTCCTCTATTTTTGGAGGAGGTAATAAATTCTTTATCATAGAAAGATTACTATATGCCAATTTGATGATGCATTTCAGGTAAAAATAGGTTCTATAATTTATATTTTGTGTTTTTCATTGAAACTTTGGAGCCACATTTTCTTGTTGCAAGTTATTTTAAGATTGATGTTTTGACATTTAACTATTACATTGTCTCTTTATTGTATGTGATAGGAAATGAAGTTGGAATTTGATGAATATGGGACCTATCTCTTCACATAGATAGTGTCCTAGTATTAAAGGGTAGATACATTATTTAACAAGAATTACGCTAAGAAAGAATGGGCTCGTTCAAGTAGATGAAATTTCTTTGACGTCTTTCTCTAATATGTTGATAAATTTTAATGGTTTGTTTGTTTGTTGCATTTTGGAGCATTTTGTCAAGTTTGGAATTTTCTGTTTATTTTGGTTAAAAATGTGTTAAGCCCTTGAATGCTTCTAGTTCTCATTTTTTACTGAACCTTTTGTTATGGAATGATTGGCTTCATCTGATTTCCATTGAGTCAAGGGTTTGGGTTAAAGTTAAAGACCTTTGTTGAGTAAAAAATTGTTTTTTATCTTTTTGTCATGACATTTATTTGAGAAACATATGGTCTTGGGCTTAATATATGCCTTTAGTTATTTTGTGCTCAATGTGTTCTCCATAATTGTGATTATTGTTTTAATATGTTTGACGGTCAAGGAAATATTTTTTTATTTCCTTTCATTTTTTGGCATGACTTGAGCATCTTCACCTTTTAGGATCTACTATGTTTATTTTGTATTTTCTTTGAAAAGACTTATTGATTATTTAGAAAGGGAAATGAGCTCTACTTAGCTAAGAGAGGAGAAAAATGGTCTATACACTAGGTTCCTATGCGCACATCATAGGAAACCTATTAGCATGAGACCGACACTCCTCTAATGCAATTCTACTTTCATAAATATGGTGGTTTAATTTAAGATTCCATAAAGAATGCTATGCAAAACCCTTTGTTGATTGGATAAATACCTCAAGGAATTGATGTTTAAGGTACTGATGGTTGTATTACTCTTCAAAGAATCAATGTTAGTCCAATGACCAACACTATGAAAGTGGAAGTGAATGAAGGATAAGCATGCTTCATTATTACACACGAGTACATGAAAATCACATCTGTTCGTGCTCTTTTCGTCAATGTGTGAGCAAAAAGCGAGCACTTACATGCCTAGTTGGGCTCTTCTAGTCATGACAGCTGTAATGCAAAATGTTAGAAAGAAAATAGTAAAGGTATGAACAAGAATTAAACAAGAAATAAA
>ML827575.1:28122-42812 GCA_009831015.1 Picea engelmannii | reverse complement strand
GATAAGCATTCCAAAGTATTTGAAGATATTCCCAAAGGTCTTCCACCCACTCGAAATCATGATCATGAAATTCACCTAATTCCTGGGAGTGTTCCTCCTAACATCAGGCCATACAGATACCCTTATGCCCAGAAGAGTGAAATGGAGTGCATGGTTGATTAAATGTTAGAGGATGGAATTATTGGACCTAGCCAAAGTTCTTACTCTGCACCAGTGGTAATGGTATTCAAGAAAGATAGCTCATGGCGTATGTGTCCAGATTATAGAGAGCTCAAAACGATCACTATTAAAGATAAGTTTCCCATTCCTGTCATAAATGAATTGTTAGATGAGCTAAATGGAGAAATCTATTTCAAAAAATTGGATTTCCGTTTAGGGTATCATCAGATCAGAATGAAGGAAGAAGATATCCCAAAAACAACATTCCAAACTCATGAAGGCCATTATGAATTTTTGATCATTCCTTTTGGCCTTACAAATGCACCTTCCCATTCCAAGGGTTGATGAATTCCATTTTCAAGACCTTCCTTCAAAAATTTGTGTTAGTATTTTTTGATGAAATACTAATCTATAGCAAGTCTTGGGAGGATCGTGTGCAACATGTTGACAAGGTGCTACAACTACTAAAGGAGCAACAACTATATGCCAAACCATCCAAATGTTTCTTTGGAATAAAGGAGGTAGAGTATTTGGGTCATATTGTATCTCATGAAGGTGTCAAGGTAGACCCTAACAATATAAAGGCCATGATGGACTGGCCGATTCCCAAAAAATTGAAGAATCTTAGAGGATTTTTGGGTTTGATAGGTTACTACTGCAAGTTTGTTCGGAACTATGGAAGAATAGTAACACCTTTAATGGAACTAACTAAGAAGGATGCATTTTCATGGACTCTAGAGGCAACTAAATCTTTTGAACAACTTAAAGAGGTGATGTGCAAAGCTCATGTCTTGACCACTCCAGACTTCGCAAAAACCTTTATTGTGGAATGTGATGCCTCGGGAAATGGAATTGGTGTTGTCCTAATGATAGAAGGAAGGCCCATGGATTTTGAAAGTCAACCACTCAAGGGAAAGGACTTACACAAACCCAATTATGAGAAGGAAATGATGGCAATACTACATGCATTGAAGAAATGGCGTCCTTACCTAATAGGTAGGCACTTCAAGGTAAAAAACGATCATGATAGTCTTAAATACTTCTTGAAACAAAGACTATCTTCAGAAGAACAACAAAAATGGGTAGCCAAGATATTGGGTTATGATTTTGAAATCATCTGTAAAATGGGGAAGAAAAATGTTGTGGCAGATGCACTCTCAAGAAAGGATGAAGATGTTGAGGCCTTTCTCTATGCTATCTCGATCATCCAACCTGATTGGATAATAGAAGAAAGGGATGAATGGAAGAATGACGAAAAAATGTGGACTCTCATTCAAAGGTTGCAACAGGATTCTAGTGCATCAGATACATTTACATGGAAAAATGATTTACTATGGTACAAAGATCGTGTATATTTATGTAAGAACTCCAAACTCAAACAAAAGGTACTATTGGAATTGCACACCTCTCCAGTAAGAGGGAACTCGGGATTTTTGAAAACCTACTATAGAGTCAAGAAGGATTTTTTTTGGGATGGCCTTAAAACTGATGTTCAAAGGTTTGTGGCGGAATGTTTGGTTTGCCAACAAAATAAGGTGGAAACAATTAAGACCCCAACTCTTTTACAACCATTATCCATCCCAATTCAGCGCTGGGAGGAGGTTTCCATGGATTTCATCACAAGGTTACCGAAGTCTGAAGGAAAGAGTGTCATCATGGTGATTGTTGATAGACTGACCAAGTACACACACTTTTGTGCACTCTCTCATCCCTTCAAATCTAGTACAGTTTCCACCGCATTCATGGAGACAGTTCAAAATATACATGGCAACCCAAATATTATTGTAAGTGATAGAGATCCTATATTCACTGGACATTTTTGGACAAAGTTACTTTCTTTTTTGAGTACTCAATTGGCTCATAGCTCATCCTATCATCCTCAATCTAATGGACAAACTGAGATAGTCAACAAATGTTTGGAAGGCTACCTTTGTTGCTTTGTCTCTGATAAACAAATACAGTGGTTCAAATGGTTACCCTTGGTAGAATGGTGGTATAACACTTCCTTTCACACTGCAACAAAAATAACACCATTTATGGCACTTTATGGATACCACCCTCCTTCCATCACTTCTTCTCTAAAATAAAAATATAAGGTTCAAGAAGTTGAAGATCACATCAAGAATCAACAACAAGTTCTCCAAATCTTAAAGGAAAACTTGACCATGGCACATAATCACATGAAACAACAAGCAGATCAACATCGTAGTGAAAGAAGTTTTGAAGTAGGTGATTGGGTGCTTTTAAGACTACAACCATACAAACAGATGTCCCTCAAGCAAGACAAGAAGAATAATAAATTATCACCAAAGTACTATGGCCCTTATAAGGTGTTGCAAAAGATTGGTACTATGGCATACAAATTGGAGTTGCCTGCATCTTCACGAGTACACCCAGTTTTTCATGTTTCATGATTGAAGAAGGTTATAGGTGACAAGATCCCAGTTCAAACTATATTGCCAGAACTTGACGAGGAAGGAAAATTCATATTGGAGCCTGAAGCCATCATTGACACAAGAATTCGCCAGCTGAGGAATAGATCCATTTTAGAGTATCTCATTAAATGGAGGAAAATACCGGCTGAAGATTCCACTTGGCAAGATGAGTCTTTTATACAGAAGCATCTAGAGTTACTCAAGCGTTGCGGACAAAACTTGTCTCAGGGGGAGGGGAATGTTAATCCCTAATATTGACTCATTACCCCTTAATTGGGGCATATTACATTAGTAATGTTATTTTATGTATGTCATCTTTATTCCATTAGTTGTAATTATACCTCCTAGTCTCCTATATATACCAAGGAGACATTTTCATTTGGAATCATCTTGTACTTGAAAATTTAAGTGGGGTAAAATGAGGTTGCCCCCTCGAAGAGGCTTATTATCTGAAATCATCTCTTTTTCAAGGCGTTGAGTACTTTTTTCTGAGGTTTTTCTATGCTATATTGATATTTGGTTCTTAACATGAGGCTACTGTGGGGATGTTATACATTCTTTTTACTTCAACATATACCAGATCTATTATTCTAACATATCATTAAATCCAGATCTACCATATTGAAACCATTCAAATTCATTTAAGTTTATTCTATAGTAAATAACATCACTATTATAGTGCACACTGCATTTTAATTCTACCATATTCATTCATTCAACATAAAACAAGTAACTACAAGAAACAATACAACCATTCCACAAAAAGACACAAGTTTTACCATGGTTCACCCCACTTGGGCTGTTGGATTACTGAGAGGGGGGGGGTGAATAAGTAATAGTGTAATTATAATCCTTTTTCTTCAAATGTTATATCAATGTAGAATTATTATCCAATAATGAACAGTAAGAAATAAACAATCACACATGTTAGCGATATTTCTTGTCTCGGGATTAGGCGTACCTAGGTCTGTAGTTTGCACGGGAAGCACCCGAGCATAACACGAGAGAATCCCTTTTTTTAGCAGAAATTCAAGCGAGTGGGCAAATTTTTTCCATCGGCGGTTGAGATCCATCCATAGAAGAGGATCAATGGCCATCGGGTTTTCGATACCGACCAGTTGCCCAGGGTTTAACAAGGGGAAGTGTCAATGGTTCAAAGAAAATCTGGATCGTCCGATCACATTGGGACAGGTGGCAGTCAGTCGGCGTATCGGGGATTGGTGATTCGGGAGACAAGGAGTTGTCCGTTCATTGCATTTGAAATCGTCGATCAGTGAAGTTTCGAAAGAGCCTTTGGCGCTTAGCCCCAGGTCACATCAAGCGAGCCTGCAAATGGGGGCAACCCCCTTTGTAATAATGTACTATCTGGGTCGTTCATCTTACAGACGCGCGACGCACATCCGCGTCACGTAGGCATTCGGGAGTTCGAGGGGTAAGTGCCCCTCGTCACTTCACTTCTCAAAACCCCGAACCCTGAATTTCTCATAGCGCCCAGGATCAGGCCCATAGTTCTGGCGCCTGGTCGTAAGAGAACAGGCCTGGAGGAGGGGTGTTTATGTTTGTCATTTGGCCACTCCAGCCCTGAAGTGTTAAGCTAAATCTTAGAAGGAAGGCATTGTGATGCTCCAGATGTCGATTCGACATGAGCTAAATCCCAGTACCTGTTGGAGATTAATGAAGAAAAGAGAGGGTGGTTCAAACCTCACCTCTCTCATTTATTGCAGAGTATGGAGGTCCCAGCTGAAAGTCTGCCCAAGAGTGTCTCCTGTACCATTTCTCCTCAGGGAAGCCCCATCGAGTCTTCAACTAGCCAGAAGAACCTGCACACACCAAGTCAACATTCAAAGGGTTCAACTACCTTTGGCACGGGCCATGTCGAATTAAGGTAGCGTATGACAGAGCAATGCAGGCCATATTTGATTGAGGCGATGTCATCCATTGAAAGTTCTGAGACACCTCTGTTGGGCGAAAGGAAGGGAGGAGTATATGTAGGCATTTTGGCCATTTTGTAAGGATCGATGGTTGAGCAGAGCTCCCTACTGTAATGTTTTAGTAGCTATCCTAGATTTTATCTTATGCATTTGTATATGAGATTTCTTGTTTTATGACAGACAGTTCTTCTTACTCCGTCTAATTTTCATCTTATGCTAAGAGGGTTCGTAATCAACTGACTCCCGCGAATTGTTGCAGTTCTGTTATGATAAAGGATTTATTATTACATAATTGTGTCCTATGGCTTTGCATTTGAATGCAAGTCGATCTTGTGTTTAAATTCCTTTTTCTACAGTCTGTTAGAAACCTGTTGTTTATAACAGACCTCCATTTTTCTCTTGTACAAGTCTTCCACCTGTTCACCCTTTACTACAGCTCACTGTCTGAAATTTACGCAAGACCTCACTTTATCATGCATACCTGGCCTGGCTTCAGAGTTGGAATGCTATTGTTTTGAGTTTCCCTCCATTCGATCACCCATCTATGAACAACCGTGACATAAAACTGATGGGCGTCGAGATCTGCTCCTGCTAGCAATCCGGGAGTGACTTCCGTCGCCAACGTTTCTGGCGCCGTTGACGGGGACAAAGTTGAATATTTTCCCCGGGATTGAACGACAATGATTAACTGATTCCAAAGGTGCATCAGATATCAGAATTATCAAGATTGTTGTTGTGCACCTGGCGACTCCATTGTAACGACTCCACTGGGGAGAAATTTCTCTATCAATTGTGGCTTTTAGAGGCAGACACACGCAGTCTCATCCACAGCTGCCCCTAGCTACACCTGAAACTGATCCAGAAGTGGTTCTCAAAAAAGGAAAGGCTCTTGAAGAAGAAGCTTCCACTGCTGAAACAGGTAATCCGCCACCTCCTTCTGTAAGAACTTTGTTTTATCCTCCTCAGTTTCTTAATAGACCTCCTTCAGAAGTTTCCCATTTCCTGAATTTCGGGAGTGTTCCTGTTGAGTTTTCCCCTCCTGGTCTGGGATTGGAGGGAGAAATCCTTGTCACTCCCCTCTCCTCTGAAGCTGTACCTTGGCGTAGACCCAGGACCACAAAAAATTTCCCCACTCTTGCACAAGGAGGAGCACCTGCTAACTTGAGCTCGTTAGCTTTCTCCTTAAATCCTCTCTTGTTTCCCACTCCCATTAAGGACTCATCCCTGGTATCCACGTTACGAGTTCCTTCTCCTCCGAGTTCCCCTTTACATAATATCCATATGGCCGGAGCAAATACCCCAATGATCGCAATGGAGGCCATCATAGCTGCTAGGTATGATCCTCTTGTCTTACCACAACTTCTCAATGCCCTCCCACCAGAAGGATACGTAAAGCAGCTCCCCAAGTTTACAGGGGAGGGGGACATAACTGCTGAAGAACACCTAGCAACCTTTTATACTTTCGCGGATGATAATGTTATCATGCACGCAGACGTATGGATGAGGATTTTTGTCCATAGTCTCCAAGTAGAGGCCAGAAAATGGTTCAAAGCCCTGCCTCCTAGATCCATTGATGGGATCCGAGATTTAGATAGTACCTTTTTGAGACAGTGGGGAGATAAAAAAGATTTCATGTATTACATGACAAAGTTTGGGTCGTTGAGGAGAAAGGAAGGAGAGTTTATCTTCGACTTCTCCAAAAGATTTAATAAAATGTACAACAAAATCCCTGCTGAGATAAAACCCTCCAAAGCCTCTGTAAAGATCACTTACTCTAGCGCTTTTGATGCTGATTTATGCGTACTGCTCAGGGAGAGAAGAGATGCTACGCTGGCCCACATGAAGGATGCGACCGTGGAGGTAGAATCTAACATATTGGCTGTCAACCAACTCAGGAACGCATGTGATATAAATACGCCCATGAACAGGCATGAAACTTCCTCATCCAATTCCTCTCCCCTGCCCCATCAGATAGATGAGACAACTAGAGCAATAAAATCGCTTGCTACCAAGATGGAGAGGTGGGAATTAGAGGGGAAGACCATGTATAGAAGTCCCCAGAACACTGATAATAGAGGTTTCAGACAACCTGCTAACAATATGCCTCAGGTTTTCCCGAGGGAACAAAGGAGAAAAGATAGATATGATCAAAGGGTTCAAACCCCCCTCCAAAACAACCTAGTTGATCATGAGGAAAGAGAGGAGATAGACGAATTTGGCCCTGAGATTCACTGTATTGAAGACACTCCCCCTTTTCCCCATTTGACACAGTCTGCATATGAAGAATCCCTGATGAGCACTCAAATTCATGAGTTGGGGAAAGAGCAAAGGGCCGGTCACACTTCTAACAAATATAATCTCAGGTCGAGAAGGAAAGAAGGAGACTTTGACATCCCAGACCAGCCCCTCATAGCAGAAGGACCTACTAGATCTGCAGCAGCCGCTGCTAAAGATAAAAGAGCTCAGAGCGCTTTGACAACAGTCAAAGAACCCGTCACCGAGGTAAGGGAAGCTCCTAATCCCATTCCATCCTTTAATTTTGAACATGAAATTCAAAAGATCAGGATCCCCGTCCCCCTCTCAGAGCTAGTTAAAAATGAATATTTTAAAAGATCCCTCTCCAAGCTGCTACAATCTGAGTACCCTCAACCCCCCTCTGACTTGGTAAACCTTCAATATGAGAAGCCATCTATCATCTTAGGCCCCATGATAGAAGACAGAGATGACTCATCCCCCCCCTTCTACACCTCCCTGAACATACATGATAAGGTGCTGCATAACTGCCTCATGGATTCAGGGGCTTCCCATAACCTTATGCCAAAAATAGTCATGGAAGAATTGGGACTGGAGGTGACAAGAACTTATCATGACTTATATTCCTTCGATTCAAGGAGAGTGCAGTGCCTAGGAGTCATCAAAGACCTGGTGGTTTCCCTGTTTCAGCTGCCCATGAAAAGTGTGGTCATGGATATTGTGGTAGCCGACGTTCCCCCCAAATTTGGTATGCTATTGTCTAGATCGTGGATTAAAAAACTTGGAGGGACACTGCAAATGGATCTCACATACGCCACCATTCCGGTCTTTGGAGGGGAACAAAGGAGATTATACAGAGAAGCCCAGCCAGCCTATATTGCCAGTGATGAAGAAGACCCTACCAATCACCCCATCTTTGCACTTGACACCGACTTGGGGTCTAGTTTGCTGCAGCTTACTGATGCCCCTGAAAGCTCTTTACTAATCAGAAAACATCCCAGCCCTGATCATCTGATTTCCCCTCAAAGCTCCGCTGTGTGGAAGATGTTTTTTGACGGAGCTTCTTCTAGCGAAGGCACTGGCGTTGGAGTGGTTTTCATATCACCTTGTCAAGAATTCGTGTCCCTTTCATACAAGCTGGAATTCGAAGCTACCAACAATGTGGCAAAGTATGAAGCTCTTGTTCTGGGTATGAGGGCCGCAAAGGAAATGGGAATTAAAGAGATAGCAATATTCGGAGATGTTGAGTTGATTATTCAGCAGGTAAGGAATGTGTATCGTGCCAATAATCTTCGGCTCAAAAATTATCGGAATGAAGTATGGGACCTTATTGATAATTTATTCTTGGCTTTAAACATTTCTTTCATTCTGAGGGGAGAAAATACTTTGGCCAGTTATTTAGCTGTCTCAGCTAGTGTGCTCAAATTTCCTCTGTCGCCTATGGTAAAAAATGATGTTGATATAAGATATAGGCCCTCGGTGCCGGACAATGTCAAGCATTGGAAGGAGTTCAAGGATGATTCTGAACTCGAAAGGTTTCTCCAATCAGTTGACGAATTTTCTGCGTTGCATATTGACCAGGATCCCGACCTGGAAGGTGACCCACGCCCTGAGGAGTTTTTAAATAAAATCGCTAATCATCAGATCATTCAGTTGCCCAGCAATCACATTCCGAGAGGACTTGTCCCTTTATAAAGATTGTTCGATGGGAATGATGTTCTAGTAAAGGGCAGGGTCTCAAATGAAGATGTCGAGACAACCAAATGAAACATTGGCACACCGGAGGAGCCCAGGTTTGTCAAATTATCAAGAAGTTTGACCAGAGAATAGAAGGCTGGATATACTGAGTTGCTAAAAGAGTTTTCTGATGTGTTTGCATGGACATACGAAGATCTCAAGACCTATGACACATCTGTCATTGAGCACAAGATCCCACTAAAGGAAGAGGCTAAACCGTTTAGACAGAAGCTGAGACAGATAAATCCCATGTTGCTACATGTCATGGAGAAAGAAGTGAAGAAATTGTTATATGCCCAAATTATTGTCTCCTTGAGATATTCTGAATGGGTGGCCAATTTGGTCCTAGTAAGGAAGAAGAGTGGAGAAATCAGACTCTGTGTTGATTTCAGTAATCTCAACAGAAGCTCAAAGAAAGACAATTACCCCCTACCTAAGATGGAACACATACTGCAGAGGGTAATTGGTGCCTCCAGGATATCCATGATCGATGGGTTTTCTGGCTATAACTAGATATCGGTCATGCCCGAGGACAAGGAGAAGACAACCTTCACCACTCCTTGGAGCACATTCATGTATGCCAAAATGCCATTCGGGCTAATGAATGCAGGAGCAACATTTCAGCGAGCCATGGATATAGCCTTCATCAGAGAAAAAGACCAGTTTGTAGTGATCTACCTAGATGACATCACGGTCTTCTCCAGGTCTGATAAGGAGCATCGTTGCCACTTAAGGAGAGTTTTCTCGAAGTGCCGGAGGTTTGGTCTTTCCCTGAATCCCAAGAAGTCACTGTTTGTTATGCAGGAAGGGAAGTTATTGGGACACATAGTATCGACAGAGGGAGTGAGAATTGATCCCAGCAGGGTGGAGGCAATTCAAGCCTTGTCACTTCCCAGGTCTAAAAAAGAGGTTCAGGCCTTTTTGGGGAAAATTAATTTTCTAAGGAGGTTTGTCTCGAATTTTGCTGAGCTAGTGAAACACATCACGACCATGCTCATGAAGGGAAACGAAGTGAAATGGACCGCTGAGCCCAGGGCCTCTTTTGACCAAATAAAAAGGGCATTGACTGAGGCACCTGTGCTTATCAGTCTTGACTATTCCAAGGAGTTCCTAATTTTCTCCTTTGCTTCTTTCGATACAGTGGCGGCGGTCTTATTGCAGAAAAATGAGGAAGGGCGTGAGCAGCCCATCGCCTTCTTCAACAGAGCATTCAGAGATGCAGAGAGAAGATATTAAATCATGGAGAAGCAAGACTATGCCTTAGTGAAGGCTCTTAAATCTTTCAGAGTCTATGTCTTGCATTCAAAAGTAACAACATATGTTCCTTCATCCTTCGTGAAGGACATCCTTGTGCAGCCCAATGTAGATGGGAAAAGAGGCTGATGGATCACAAAAATTCTGGAATTTGACTTAAAAATAAAACCCACCAAGTTGGTTAAGGGGCAAGGTTTAGCTAAGCTACTAGCTGAATCCAACTGCGAAGCCTTGGGAGTTAGTTTCATCAATACTCGCCTAGGATCTTAGCAAGCCGAATCGCCCAGCCAATGCTCTCAAAATGGCTTATCGCTGGCAGAATGTTCCTGGTATCATGACATTCTGTATATTCTGCAGGAGTTGAAGCCCCTCGATGGAATGGGAAAAAGTAAAGTGAGGGCTCTTAAGCTCAAGGTGGTCAGGTATTGCCTCATTGACCAAACCTTGTACTGGAAAGACCCTCTAGGGGTATTTCTGAGATGCCTGGACCCACAGGAGGCCCAGAAGGTTACGTTTGATTTTCATAGCGGCCTTTGCAGAGGTCATCATTTCCGGAAGACCACAGCCCACAAGATACTCCGAGGTTGGTATTACTGGCCCACTTTATTCCCCGATGTTTGCAGGGAGATCAGAGCTTGCACCAAATGTCAAAAGTTCTCAGGAAAACAACAACTCAAATCACTTCCATTGAAGCCTATAGTATCTCCAGCCCCTTTTCAGCAGTGGGGGTTGGACTTCATTGGAGAAATCCATCCTCCCTCAAGTGGACAACACAGATGGATTCTGACAACAACCGATTATTTCACCAAGTGGATAGAAGCTATCCCCACCAGAAGCGCATCACACAAAGTAATTGTCAGCTTCCTGGAGGATATCATAGCCAGATTTGGTTGTCCCAGTAGGATCGTCACCGATAACGCCACTTATTTCAGGTCTGAGCCTCTAATTAAGTTCTGCGAGAAGTTCCAGATCTCACTAGTTCACTCCACCCCCTACTACCCCCAAGGAAACGGTTTAGCAGATTCCTCCAACAAAAGACTGATAAGGATCATCAAAAGAATATTGGAGGACAACAAAAGGGCCTGGGATTCAAAGTTGAAATTTTCTCTGTGGGCCGATCGTGTCACAACGAAGAAGTCTCTAGGCACTTCGTCGTTTCAACTAGTCTACGGAGCAGAGGCGGTTTTCCCTACCCAGCTCGCCTTACCTGTGGCGAAGTTCTTTCAAGACTACGATGGAGAACCAGATCATATGATCAGGAGAATTCACCAGATAGTGGAAGTGCAGCAGATCAAAGAAAAAGTGAGGGATGCAGCTTACAGTCATCAGTAGAAGATCAAAAAGTCTTTTGACAGGAAGGTCAGGAAAAAGGAGTTCGATATCGAGGATTTGGTATTTAAGTGGGATGCACCCAGACAGGATAAAGGAAAACACAAAAAGTTCGATGCCCTCTGGATCGGTCCCTTCAAAATATCTGAGATTTTCTCCAACAACACATACGGGTTGCAGGATCTGGAGGGTGAAGAGGTTTTCAACAACCCAGTAAATGGGCATTTTCTGAAAAAATGTTTTATTTGAGACTAGACGGCTCCTCTGGGTGTATATATTGTCCTTTTTCTTGTTTTATTTTCTTTTTGCATGTTTTCAACTTAATAGGTGACTCCATAGCCCAATAGCAAGGCACTGAAGCTGTAGAAGGAGTTCTTAGAGCATCGCAGGGATGAATCTATCCCCCATGGAGCCTAATGTTAGAAATATTTCTTGTCTCGAGATTAGGCGTACCCAGGTCTGTAGTTTGCATGGGAAGCACCCAAGCATAACACGAGAGAATCCCATTTTTTAGCAGCAAGTCAATCGAGCGGTCAAAGTTTTGCCATCGGCATCCGAGATCCATCCATAGAAGCAGATCGATGGCCATCGGGTTTTCGGGACCGACCAGTTGCCTAGGGTTTAACAAGGGGAAGCGCCAATGGTTCAAATAAAATCTGGATTGTCTGATCACATTGGGACAGGTGGCAGCCAGTCGGTGTATCGGGGATCAGTGATTCGAGAGACAAAGAGTTGTTCGTTCATTACATTTGAAATCGTCAATCAGCGAAGTTCCGAAAGCGCCTTTGGCGCTTAGCCCCAGGTCACATCAAGCAAGCCTGCAAATGGGGGAAGCCCCCTTTATAATAATGTACTATCTGGGCCGTTCATCTGACGGACGCGCGGTGCACATCCGCGTCACATCGACATTCGGGAGTTCGAGGGGTAAGTGCCCCTGATCACTTCACTTCTCGAAATCCCAAACCCCGAATTTTCGATAGCACCCAGGATCAGGCCCATGGTTCTGGCGCCTGGTCGTAAGAGAACAGGCCTGGAGGAGGGGCGTTTATTTTTGTCATTTGGCCACTCCGGCCCCGAAGCGTCAAGCTAAATCTCATAAGGAAGGCATTGTGATGCTCCAGATGCCGATTCGACGTGAGTTAAATCCCAGTACCTGTTGGAGATTAATGAAGAAAAGAGATGGTGGTTCAAACCTAACCTCTCTCATTTATTGCAGAGTATGGAGGTCCCAATCGAAAGTCTGCCCAAGAGTGTCTCCTGTACCATTTCTCCTCAGGGAAGCCCCGTCGAGTCTTCAACTCGCCAGGAGAACCTGCACACGCCAATTCAACATTCAAAGGGTTCAGCTACCTCTAGCGTGGGCCATGCCAAATTAAGGTAGCGTATGACAGAGAAATGTAGGTCAGATTTGATTGAGGCGACGTCATCCATTGAAAGTTATGAGATTCCTCTGCTGGGCAAAAGGCAGGGAGGAGTATATGTAGGCATTTTGGCCATTTTGTAAGGATCGATGGTTGACCAGAGCTCCCTACTATAATGTTTTAGCAACTATCCTAGCTTTCAGCTTATGCATCTGTATATGATATTTCTTGTTTTATGACAAACAGTTCTTCTTACTCCATCTAATTTTCATCTTATGCTAAGAGGGTTCGTAATCGACTGAATCGTGTGAATTGTTGCAGTTCTGTTATGATAAAGGATTTATTATTACATAATTATGTCCTCTGGCTTTGCATTTGAATGCAAGCCGATCTTGTGATTAAATTCATTTTTCTACAGTTTGTTAGAAACCTGTTGTTTATAACAGACCTCCACTTTTCTCTTGTACAAGTCTTCCGCTTGTTCACCCTTTACTACAACTCACTGTCTGAAATTTACGCAAGACCTCACTTGCTCATGCATACCTGGCCTGGTTTCATAGTTGGAACACTATTTTTTTGAGTTTCCCTCCATTCGATCACCCATCTATGAACAACCGTGACATAAAACTGATGGGCATCGGGGTTTGCTCCTGCTAGCAATCCGGGAGTGACTTCCGTCACCAACAACACACATACACAGTACACCAGTTTTTTACGTGGAAACCCAAATCAGGAGAAAACCATGGAATGATTTTTCTTATATGTCTTGAAGAATTACATTCATTGGAAGCACCAACTTCCTTTGTTTTCCAGCTACAACTAGAAGGAGGCTCCAACCCCCTAGTTTCTCAAGCTACAACCTGAGGGAAGCTCCAACTCCCCAATTCTTTGGCTACAACCAGAAGGAGGCTACAACCGGAAGGTGGCTACAACCACCTGTCCTTGCCCCGTCCTGCCACCCTGAAGTAGAAGTAGAATGATGGATCCACTGTCACACTATCACTATGAGATATACCACTGTAAACCTGTACCAATAAATCTGAACCATGCATCAACCATGCATCAACCTGTACCTCAACCTGTAATCAACCTGTACCATAAACAAGTGCATCCAACCATGTACCAAGTATGTACCAATCACCTGTCAACTACTCATCAACTATGACTCATCAATATGTACCAACATCATCAATTATACACCTCATGTATGTGCTCCAACTCATCAACTACTTGTCTCAACCATGTACTCAACATGTACCACAACCAAAAGCCCTCATCAATTTCATCGTCCAAATATGATTTGTAGATCTATAGTATACCTGGTGTATATGATCACATTCCTGCAAACCTTCCTTAACTTTAAAAACAAGAGACTAGCATTTTCATCAAACTTTTCTTTAGTCTCACATGCCTAGTTTTGGATTAGTCAACAACCCTAACTTGAAGTAATAATAACTTTGAACTTGTAATGTATAAAGATATGAAACTAATATACAATGTTCTTCAGTGTGTTTTATGCAATTCCTCCAAGTGTCACTACTTGTAACCTCTCAGAAAAGGAGTTATAGCAAAAATGGCATTCCTTGCTGAATTCTGGCTTATTCTAGAGAGAGACCTTGTAGAGCGTGCCCCACACCAAATATTTGATGAATTAATATGAAAATGTTACAAAACATACGAAATATTTTCCCCTAACCAACACATTTTGTTTCACTTAATTGGGATCTATTATGAATAATTTATGACGTTTTTACCCGAAACACTTGATTTTGACAAGTTTCAGGACTGACCACAAACCCTATTTTCCACGAAGTGTAACTCCCAAAATACAACGACCCATAAGATGAATTTTTTACCACAGATACTTAGATATGTTTTCTCACTTGCATATCAATTTCACTATCTGAATCACTAGAGAAAAAAATTTAGAGCGAAAATGGTGAGATGACCTGTAAATAACATACCTTAGAAAACACCATCAAATGAATTTATCCTTCCTTGCATTTCGGCCTTCTTTTCTTCACCTTCACTTAGAATTCTGGTTTAGATTTCCTTGGTTATCTCAGAAACATATATATATTCAATATTCTCAAGTGTGATTCAAATCAAAGAGCCTTGCCTCTTATTTATACTCTCCAAGTAGCTTCCTTAAAAACATCTTCTAGGTCACTTGGCCCACTTTCCTTATTTTAGGGTTGGGTCCACTTCTAATTTCTCCATTAAATTTATTA
>ML827575.1:0-28072 GCA_009831015.1 Picea engelmannii | reverse complement strand
CCTTAAAAACATCTTCTAGGTCACTTGGCCCACTTTCCTTATTTTAGGGTTGGGTCCACTTCTAATTTCTCCATT
This sequence comes from Picea engelmannii, assembly GCA_009831015.1. Lineage (NCBI taxonomy): Eukaryota > Viridiplantae > Streptophyta > Pinopsida > Pinales > Pinaceae > Picea > Picea engelmannii. The sequence goes on along the minus strand of ML827575.1, from coordinate 27,997 downwards.
AAATTTATTATTGAAATAATTTATTTTGTATTCACTTTGAATTATAATACACTCATCACTTAAATTTAATATTTACCTTTAAAATCTCTTAAACCACTTTGATTACTTTGACCTTTTGGGGCTTTTGGATGACATATGAGGGTCCTCCAACTTCGTAAGGCCATAACTCTCAAACCGTGAGAATTTATGTGACGTTCTACATACCACCAGAAATGGCATGACATTTAATATCCATATAGAATATTATTATCTGAAAATATATCATAACACATACTGTTACCCATCAAACAAACTTGGGTCCATTACCCAAACCTGGGGTCTCCAACTTCTCATGGCCATAACTCTCTAACCGTGAGGAATTATGTAACGTTCCACATACCACCGGAAATGACATGACAAGAACTATCCATCTAGGATATTTTCCCTGACAAATTCACTTTCCTTCATCTCATTATTCCACAATTAAGAATGGGTTATCTTACTCCACAAAGCGTCTTCCTGTGAGGGATTTCACCATAAGGGGGCCACTTTGGAGTTCATCCATATTTACTTCTTATCAACAATGAAAAAAAAATAATGAGTCATATTTACATCAAACAATATTGGGTCCATTACCCAAGCCTTTGTGCTACGGGGATTTCTTCAAGGGTTGACATCAATGACAACGAACCTTAATCAACAATAACATTACTATTATAGTGCACACTGCATTTTAATTCTACCATATTCATCCATTCAACATAAAACAAGTAACTACAAGAAACAATACAACCATTCCACAAAAAGACACAAGTTTTACCATGGTTCAACCCCCTTGGGCTACGTCCAAAAATATTTGGCATGCTTCACTCTTTTATTATTCTTCATCAAAATTCATAACGTTGTGCGCATTACATATGGATACAAATGAAGATAGTGTTGAGGCTGAAAATATCACATGAAACTCCACAAATTGTGACCTTACCCTCAGTTACAATGCATATCTCTCAAAAACTGACTCATCTCCAAAATTAGCCCCACAACTCTAAAAAAAACTCAGTAATCATAAAACAATAGCTACTATATCTCATATCTTAAAATACATATTTATACTACAAAAATGGGTTAAAACCCATTACAACAATGACCAAAACCCTAACCCACTAATCCTAAGTGAGTTAGGTCTGTCTACTTTCTATCTTCCTGCACATGGTTGATTTGTGTCCTTCTTCCTTTGACTTTCTTACTTCCTCGTGTTTCTTTTCCTTGTTCTCTAGCATGCACTCCTTTTATGGTCCCTTTTCTAACTATCATCCTTGATTGTTTCATTGTTCCCCAAAATGGCCTGCTCCAACAACCCAAATTCTCACTTGTTCTACTACTTAAATTTATGCTCGATTTTGACATCATATCTATAAGTGACTCCCAATGATGAGATTTTGAGAAACTCCATTTCAGTTTGGATCCCCATAAAATTTCAGAACCAGATGTTGCTCAAAGTCTTTGATACCTATCTTGGTGCACAAGGTATGGAAGTTATTTGTGAATTATGACACTGTTTGGTACCACTTTTGATGTAGTGTGTTCCATCTCATGTAGTGGTCATCATGATTTCCCACAAGGTAATATTTCTCATTGACCGCATCCATAAAAAATTCCCAAGTGGGTTTGGCCTCAAATATTCCAGAGTCCTCTATGGAATTTTTCTCCTAGTAAGTTTCCCACCAATGTTTTTTAACGGGGATAGCCTTAAGGAGCGCAAAGGTGATCTTTTTTCTGTTGTAAAAATTGTGAACAAAGAAATAACCTTGTAGTCAATTTAGCCATTTTTCCAAATCATCCACAATGATATGACCTTCAAATATGGGAACATCAAATTTAAATTGTATCTTGAATGGGATAACATCTCCAAAGTGACTTCTTGATGAAGATGCACCTGTTATTGTCGACAATCGTTGAAGGATTTGGGAAACATTCTCCAACATCTCATTCCTATGTTGTGTGAGGGCTTTCGTGACCAACATCTTGATGGGATCTTATGCTCCCTTTCTCCTCTTTTCTTCCACCATGGGAGACCTCTTGGGATAGTGAGATTGGTTATCCTCAAGGGAAACTAGCTCGAGACCCAACTCTCTATATCCCGACCTCATCAAGGACATGCAAAAGAAAGGAAAAGGAGTAGTCTGCTATGATACCACTGATCCAAATTATTTTTAGAAAAAAATGAAGGAAGGGATATAACAATGAAATATACAGAGGTGTTGGGAGAAATACATAAATATTTCAATAAATACAAAGATACAATAATGCACAATTTTTATTAATGCGAGAATGTACAAAAACTATTAATTACAGAGTGAATGACTCACTAGAATGTTGGCAACTTATCTATGAGAATAGATGTGTTGGATACGATCATTCGCAAGAAGATGATGGTGTTTACAATGAGGCTCTAGAATCCTTTTTATCATAAATAAAATAAAAAACCCTAACCCCAGAAGATTAAACGCCAAAAGGTTTGCAGGCCCCAATTGGGGTAGTTGGTACATCAAATTCCCAAGGGCGTAACTTTTTCATATGATCTATGTTTGGGGCACATGATAGCTCGTTTGAAATTTCTATCCTAGGAATAAAAAAAAATTCATCACACTTTGGATAAATCCTACACTATGATTGTGTAAATCCCATAAAACATTGTTTAGGGCCTCAAAACGACCTCAAAATTTTAGGACCCAAAAAGTTGTAGAAAAAATGCCAAGGTGGAAGCCCTTGTTTTCATCTAGTGGAATAGGTGGGTGGTCATTTATTTCCACCTAGATCAACCTTAGGCCAAAAAATGGCTCTTGGAACTGAGGGGTCTTCCTCATCATATTTAGGATAGCTAGTTTCCCATTGTCACCAAGCAACAACTCTTAGTCATTAAGCTTAGGATGCTAGATTTGAATGTTAAATAAAAGGATAAATAGGGTTGAGGATAATGATGAAAACAAAATAAAATAAAAGATTGTAACTGTAGATATTAGAGGTCTAATCCATTGGGCACAAATTCTCATAAAAAAGAACACAATGGTTGATAATAAAAGGTTGAAGAAAAGGAGAAGAACATAATATTTAAGGCTTAACAGTGAGTGAGGAATTCATTGTTAATCTAAGATCAGTAAGGATAGTTTTTTGGGAATAAGATTATGAATCCAACAAAATTAATCAGTGCAAGAGTTGGTCACAAAAAATGAATTCAACAATAACAAACTTGAAAAGTAACTTCCACATAATATCTTGTTAAAAATATTGGTGCTCATACCAAATTGTTGTTTTTAACATATATAAATTTTACTGTAAATTACAATTTAATTAAGCAAAAAAAGATGAAATATGAGAAAGATTAACACAAAAAAATGGAAAGGAAACATGGCTCTATTTGAAATGAACTATGAACTATGAATTAATTATTGATTTTTATAAAGGTACAATAGGCCCATGGGATTCACTATATAGAACTTTGTCTTCTCCTTGCCAAAATTGTTCCCTAACTTGCTCCCTCCCCTCCAAAAATTCTTCAGTCGCTTATTTTTATGGTCTTTGGATGCTTCCTTCATGCCTTCAATTCTTGAACTATTTTCTAAAATAGAATAAAAACAAGACCACTCTGGAAGGTTCGACACCTCAACTACTAGATGTATTTATCTTAGTAGAATGTAGGGGCATGTTTCTATTTATCCTCCACTTTGTTCAACAATATACCAACTGTCTTTTATACTTCTCCAATTCAATTTGCATGATGAAATTTAGCAACACATATCTTCCCTATGCATGAAGTTCATGAATCCCTCATCATAAGTAATTTTATTTGCACACTTGGATGTATTGGTTGACTACAAAACTTACTCCTACTTGTAGAAGTTTACAATGCTTCTAATGAATCAAAACTCATGGAATAACATTTACTACAAACTATGCAACTATAACAACTCAATTACCATCAAATATACCAAACACAAAGGCATATTTACCATTTCCCAAATGAGGCGAATAAACGTGTGTGTCTTCCCACAATATTTTCTATAGGCTTCCAATCGAAATTTTGCAAGGTATGCTTCCAAATGAAGTTGATCATGCTCAGAGCGTAAGGCATTAGCTTCATGATTTGTTGATTTTATATCTTATTTAAAATGCCTAATTTGTTCAACATATTGCTCCAACATATTTTGAACAATTTCTTGAGAAATGTTTACGAATTTCTGAAGATCATTCATGCCATCACCTTAAGAACCTTTCATAGAATGATAAAGGAAATATTGAGTTTTGATATCTTCCTCATAAAGCCTCTTATACATTCCCACATTTCTCTGGAAGTTCCTTCATCATCGTTAGAAGTTCCTTCACTAATACCAAATTGAAGTTAAATGTCTTTGCATTCCTTTTAAAGCACCACAACCCTCTTCTATGTTTCCTATATTAGACATATATTGTTGTATGTTTTATTCCATTACAATATATACTTCAATTATGTACCTTGTGTGTTATTTGCTTCATTATATCGACAATGGTCTTCAAAGATCCTTTGCATTTTCATTAAAACCATAAAGGAAAATGTCTACCCTCAACAGATTTATCTGGAAAATGCCTAAATATTTGTGCCTCACCTCTTCCACTATCATGGTTTATTTATTATAGATATATCACGTACAAACCATGGGATGATGATATTTCAAAACACTACCAGATAAATATAGAGACGAAGAAACCATAGAACTAACATTTGCACCACCACCCTTGTCTTTAAATATATTTTCCCTAAGATTTGTTGCAATTTCAATTAAAACCTCTATGGACACCTTGATCTCACCAATAACATGAACACGTTGTTTACCTGAGTTCCTTTCCCCACTATTATTTGTTTTTTAGTTGGAAATTTAACTATGTGAAAACAAGAAATGATCTTGATACAATGCTACGATTGGAGAATGTGACTGTCATTCTTGGTTTCTTTTATGGCGGTTTCAGGGGTGGGGTCCTCTATCGATTTTGAAAACCATTGAAGGGGGGGGATTACCCATGATATGGCACGTATCACAAAGGAATTAATGAAGAACTTAATAAAAAACCACATAACTTTAAAAATGAAACAAAGGAAATAAAATAATGCCTTTAATACTCCATGGTAGACTTCAAGACTTAGACACATGGATTTTTAGGATTCAATAAACTTGCTTTGGGCTTGAATAAAATGTATAGATAGGATAAACTCGAGCCAAGACAAATTTTTGGAAACAAATTAGGGGAAATTAATTTTATAAGATGGGAATAGACTTGGATAAAAGGGATTATTTTAGAGTAAGGTCAGAGTGAGGATTATGATCATAAAAACAAAAAGTAGCTACTCTAAAGACCCTAGATCAAGATAAATATTTTATAAGTGATGAATAGGAAAAAGTATATAAAAACAAATACTTATTTAAACCAAGGATCGAAATCTCTAGATGACAAGGAATAAGTAGGTATTTGAAATTTTTTGTGAAATGTCGAAAAAATTCTATGTTACAACATTCAGGATGCCCAATAGACTCAAGCAATTGAAGAAGATAAGGATTCATTAAGTAGTGATGATACAAAGGGTGAGTATACAAGTGATGATGATACACAAGGAAGGGAGATTAAATAATAAAATATGGTTTCTACACCGGAGAAAACCTTAAAAAAGGACAAACCAATTGAAAAAATATGTGAAGGGCCATCAATTGGGGATAAAAAAGAGGAAGAAAAAAAGGATGATACACATAAGAATTATTCAATGGAGAAGGATCAATACGATCATTCATTATAAATAACATATAAGAACCACATAGTGATACAATGTATGAAACTCAATTATAGGTGGAGAGTAAGGATTTCCCAACAAAAGAATGAATTCATTAACCTTTGGGAATTTTTATTCTCCTAGATGTCTGAGAAACATTTTATCTTGGGGTGACCAACCTATTCCCCAACTCGTTGAAGAAGTTTATGATATAGAATATTTCTCTTATGATAAAAAAATGAGGTCAATAATCAAGAGGACCTAGCAAAAGAGGAAAAACACATTGGAGAGTAGTGTTCTATGCACCTTGGAGGAAGTAATTTTGGACACCAAGAAAGATAGAATGAGTAAATTAGTTTCAGCAGGCCTTGCCATCTCTCATGCTTGATTTAATAAGGACCAGGGTTGTGGCTAAGGAAAGGGAGTTGGATCAGGCTATACAATAGGTAACTTCTCTCAAGCACTAGTTTAAGTATTATCATGTACGATACCAGATATATTATAACAAGTAGAAACAAAAATATTGCAACAAATACCAGTGGAACAACAAAATATAGAGAATCACAACACAAAAAATGATACCTTTATTGAGAGAAAGACAAGTTCACTTACCTCTTCAAGGGGGAAAACTAGAGTAGAGAAGAGCTTTATTACAATAATTCTCAAGACAATAATTTCTCATTCTTTCTACTCCTATTTATACTAATTTTATCTCCTAAAGAACATTCTATAGGAATATATTACTAGAAGTAGAAGATTCTATGAAGTATTTGTTAGAATATAATGGATGTGCTCATTTTACCATTGACAATATCGCTATTGTCACCCAACCATAGGCCGAAGCCACCCTCCAAGCACCTTAAACTTGATAGAGAATCACTCCGGAAGCAAACCCTAGGCTAGATAGCCAAACAAAGGGTTGCACACCTTTCCCCAAGGATAGTGCACCAACAAGAGATGATCAAATAGTCCAAACCCTAACCAAGAGATAGTTCAATCCAAACATTATCTTCTAGCTGCAGCAGCTACAATGGCATCTCTCCTCCAAACCTATGCATAAAATTGGGCACTGCAGTGCACACAAGTGCTACTTTGCAATTCTGAGACTGCCTAACAGAATGAAGATTGGCCTCCTGTATTTATACTGATTCTGGCTAACTGCCTGGGCCGACTTCTCATTCTGGGTATCTGTCTGTTCAGTATATATTATTTCTTCTAGCCGACTTCTTTTCTTGGAGGCTAATAACCTAGTACACGTTATCTTCTTGAGCCAACATGTCTTCTATGATTATTAGCCAACTCATTAGGGTTTCTTCTTGCTTCCCGAAATATTCTATTCTCGTCAGGTTTACACGTGGAGGTAAATACCTCCCACAGATACCATAATATCAACACTCCCTCCTATCTAGGGAGGTATTATAGGTAATGGTCTTGAGCAAAAACATACCATTTACCTGGTAGCATCAACATAGTTGTATAGACTATCTCATGACTATATCATGAGCACCATCATCATCATCACTATCATCAGCTGCATCATCTCTCGAAACAATACTCTATCTGGGTAATCGGACATGATTCTCACTCCACAGAGTGACGCGAGATCCATTCTTCTAATCTAGAAGTGTAAATGTTCTGAACCATTTTTTTCTCGTAAATCTTTGTTTATCATTCATCTGGTTGTTAATTGTTTTCAACACTGCTTATAGTCTTCAAGGCAATCAGAACAATATCATTCAATAGAACACAACTGTGTCTATCCATAGTAGTACATAACTACAATCTAGTCGTACACTACCACACCAAGTACCACATAGATACTTGATCAAACAGTGGAACACATCCACCACAGTAGTATACATCTACTGTCTAGAAACATATGGTATTCATAACAATCATCTGATATCAACGTGCACAGAAACAATGTTATGATATAAAATGAATCATCTGGGCCATTCTTCCACTCACATCTGTGAGATATTGGAAAATAATCTGCCCTAAAAAAGGTAAGACATCAATGATGAGCTATCTGGACTATTCTTCTCAAGAAAGGAAGAATAACTGTCCTGATTTTTGAGCCTGGACCATTCCCCACCCTAGTCCACTCCTCCAACACTAAACAAAGTGTAACCTGGAGAAAATGAGTCTTCCCTAAGGAATGTTTGTCCCTGATTGCTAAACCTGGACCATTCCCCACCCTGGCCCATTCCTCCAACACTAAATAAAGTGCAACCTGGTGAGAATGAATCCACCCTAAGGAATGACTGTCAGGACCATTTCCAACGGAAATTACTGTACTGCACCAACCTCTAAAACGGACCATTCCCCATGTTAACCACAATGGGAAATCGTTGTCCGGTGAGGTAGGCCAGTCTTCTTGAGTAACCCTTAAGAAGAGAGACTTCCCTAGACCCACTTCCCATGTTAACCACAATGGGAATTCGTAGTCTATGTTACATCAACAATCTAGAACATTTTCCGAACTGGAAAATGTCTGTCTGTCAGAAATCTCAATCCACTTTCTGAATTGGAAATAATCTGCTCATCCTGGACCATTTTTCGAACTGAAAAATGACTGTCCATCAATCAATAATACATCAGTACTCCCTGCCAACTTGGGAGTCATCTCTTCCTTTTTCAATAAGTAAGTCATCTCCATGAGATCCATCTTGAGTACGCAAACTCTTTCATCTTGGAAAAAAGCTTTAACAAAATGTTTGCTTATCTGCTCATCTGTGGAGATATGTATTGGAGAACCACTTTTTCCTTTCTAGAATTCATCAAAAATAATGTAATCCTTGATTTCAAATGTACTTTGGTTTGGAACACTGGTTTTCTTTGAAGGCTTCATGTAGATCTGTTCAATAAAGTATATCATTGTTGGAAAACTGGAACATATCCATGTGGCACTTCTTCTGTCATCATGAGATCTGATTTTTTGAGTAATCATCTTGACACAATATCTTTGTTATAGAAAATATTCACCATGCTTTTGTTGTGCACTAGAGGTTCTCCACCGAGTTATCTTCTTCCATCTGCATACAAGGGACTCTTTCTGGTATGCTTCAATGTATTGAGGTTGCTCTTCATATGCTCTTTGTTCAATTGCTCTGGAGAAAAATCGTTGCATTCATCTGATGTAGAACTCCAACCCATGGATATTGCAGATGATATAAAGACTCATGTAGAGGTATGTCTAGTTTACTGGAACAAGTAATTGTCATATTCTTCTCCCTCCACCTAGGAGAACCTCTAGTTCTAGATCTTGCAATACCTGCATATATACATTGTTCTTCATCATAACTTTCAGTTCCTCTACTTGATTTATTTTAGTGAGTTCATATCAAGCTGGTAATATTGTGATTCTTAATACACTGACTCCCTGTTCTGGATTCTCTTTCTTTCTTGGAGTCTTCATGTTCTTCCTTATATTTTTCTTTAGCTCTTGGCTCCATGGATTTTCTTATAGATTCCATGCCCTAAAGATTCCACTTCTTCCTTTCATTATAGAATCATGGATGTGGATGGAAAACCACAAATACTTTAAGGCTTCTCTTTAAAGAAGACTTATTCTGAGTTTGAACTGAACACGTACTGTCTTTCATGGCTACTAGCATGGATATATACTTCATCATCTTCAATGGATCATAGGATTAGCTCCCTCCTAATCCTTGCTTCATGTATAAGTGCATATAACCGAATCCCTCCATCTAACAGAGTCCACACTTCCGCCTGCATACTTATTGTCTTCTGCGATATATAATAGACTCCCTCCATCTAACAAAGTCCATGCTTCCATCTTATTGTATTCTACAAAATGTCATAAGTATTTCTCCAATTTCCTCTTGATTGTTGACTTCTTTCTGCCTTTGCTTCTTCTAAGTCTCTTCATGATTGATTCTAATTTCGGCTTATCTTGTAATAGCTTCCACATGATTTGTTTGATGTATTTCATCCTTTCATGTGTATTATATAACTTGTATAATGATAACAATCCTTATCTTGTTGTTCTTCCATAGGTATAGTTCTTCTTGGAACGCATTATCTTCCAACAGATAGACATACAATATATGTACAGAGACGATGAAAAAAAGATATGTACAAGAACTAAGAATACTATTGTTACCTTTAGAAGAAGAAGTCTCTTTCATCCTGCTTAGTCTTCTTTGTATATTCCTTTTCTTCAGAAACTGATGCTTCATGTTTCTCCTTGATTTTCTTTAGCTCAGGACAATGATTCTTGTAGTGACCATACTTTCGAGAGTTGAAGCATTGTATTTCTGAAATATCTTTCGCTTGATTTGGCTTCCTTCTTGAACCAAGCTTCCTTTTGTTCCTAAAATTCTTGAATCTTGTTGTGAAGGCTTGATCATCATACTTATTTTGGGATTTCTCTTTTTCACTGATCTTGGATTCTTCTTGAGCACAACAAGTCCAAAGTTCTTCAAATGTAGGATACTCCTTCCTTGTGTTCATTCTTGCGGAAAATGCATCCCATGTCTTGGGAAGACTATTGAGTACTATGTTTACCAATTCCTTCTCTGAAATGATCTCTTCAATAGCTTGTAGTTGATCTCTTAACTGGGAGATCCTCACAAAGTATGATGTTATGCTATCATCATCATTCATATTCATGTCATGGAGCTCATTCTTTAAACTCATTATTTGTCCAATGTTTTTGACTGAGAAGAGGTTTGTTAGGGCATTGTACATCTTCTTTGATGAGTCAATATGGGATATGTAGGGTATAAAGTGGTATTTTATAGAGTCCACTATGATACTCATGGCATTGATGTCACCGTCTTTGAACTTCTCCATTACTGTAATGTTTTGTGGTTCCTTCTCTTTTCCTTCTTCAAACTCTGGTTCCACTATCTTTCCTTTCATGATATCCAACACTTTATTCTTGTCAAGGATGAGGTCAATCCTTGTCTTCCATGCTCTGAAGTTAGAAGATCCATCTAACTTTTTTTCTGACTTCATAGAGTAAGTCATGGATTCTTTGACTTGGTCAACCCTAGATCTGACCAAAAACTCTAACTTGACGTCTTGGCTTGCTGAGAGTATCAGGAGATGTGCTAGGCTAGGGCACACTGATATATCTAGAAATCAGTTCAATCTCTTCAATTAAGGTGCCTCAACGAGAGGATTAGGGTTTCTACAACTGCACCTGCTAGTAACCCTAACAACAGTGCTATGGTGATAGTTCCTGCTAGAAACCATGGCGGCAGTTATTCAACAAGCTTAATATCCTTATGGCTATGTTTCCTTCCAGCAAATAGAGTGAATGAAAGAGGTGTGGGACCATAACCTGTTAGAATATAATGGATGTGCTCATTTTACCATTGACAATATCGCTATTATCACCCAACCATAGGCCAACGCCACCCTCCGACCACCTTAACATTGACAGAGAATCACTCTGGAATCAAACCCTAGGCTAGATATCCAAACAAAGGGTAGCACACCTTTCCCCAAGGATAGCACACCAACAAGAGTTGATCAGATAGTCCAAACCCTAACCAAGAGATAGTCCAAACCAAATGTGATCTGCTAGCTGCAGCAGCTACAATGGCAGCTCTCCTCCAAACTTGCGCACAAAATTGGGCACTGCAGTGCACACAAGTGTTTCTCTGTAATCCAGAATGAAGACTGGCCTCCTGTATTTATACCGATTCTGGCTAACTGCCTAGGCTGACTTCTCATTCTAGGTATTTGTCTGTTCAATATATATTATTTCTTTTGGCCGACTTCTTCTCTTGGAGGCTAATAACCTAATAAAATTATCTTCTTGAGTCGACATGTATTCTAGGATTATTATCTAACTCATTAGGGTTTCTTCTTTCTTCCCAGAATATTCTATTCTCGTTAGGTTTACACGTGGAGGTAAATACCTCCCGTAGCTACCATAATATCAACAATATTCATACATTATACTTGTTGACATTATTAAACAAGACTTATTTACTAATTTCAACCTTTGCTACATGGAAAATATATTATTCTACCTATGTGAGAGGTTAGGAAGTATAACATTCCCTCCCCCTTCAAGAAAAACCTTTTCCTCAAGTCTTGAGATGAGAAAATTGTTGCAGAATGGTAGTTGACTGCAAGGTGGCATATTCTAGAGTTGTATCCTTCCACTAGACTAACACTTCCTTTATGGTTCACTGATAAAGATGATTCTCTCACTGGTCCAAGAATGCTTTTTCCTACAATGAAATGGAACATTATGCATCCAGCTCAGGGAGACCAGTTTGAGTTTGACACTTAGTTCCAATAACTTTCGTTAAGCATGATACATGAAAAATAGAATGGATCTTAGAATGGTTGTTCAAATTTAACCAGTATGCCAGTGGGCCCACTCACTTGAGAATTGTATAAGGACCATACATTTTGGGGGAAAGTTTATGAAAATGTTCAACTTTGATTGAATTCTTCTTATAAGATTGTAGATGAAGAAACACTTGGTCCCCTTTAACAAATTGACATTTGAAAGGAACCTGATTTGCTTGTTGCTTCATGCAATTCTAATCTAGGACCAAATTTTATTTGATGATATGGAGAATGGTTTCTTGGATTGTAATATTTTTTTCAACCTCCTGAACCTTGGAGACACCTAACATGTATGAGAGAAACGAAAATGGATTTTTCCATGGATTGCTTCAAAAGGGTTGATGCGAGTAGAAGTATAGTAAGATGTGTTGTACCACAATTCATCTTGGGGTTACTTCTAATCCCACTGATTTTGTCTATCTGATGAAAAACACAGCAAATATGTTTCCAAATACTTGTTAATAACTTCAGTTTGTCCATTAATATGGGGATGATAGGTGGTGCTTAGATGTGATTGGGTTCCTTGGAGCCTGAACAATTATTTCCAAAATTTGTTGGTGAAAGTTGGATCTCGGTCACAGACAATATAATGAGGCATGCCATGGATTTTGAATATATTATCCATAAACATATGATCCACTTTGGATGAAGTGAATGGGTGTTTAAGAGAACACAAATGAGCATATTTGGAAAGATAATCTATCACCACCATGATTATTGACTTATTTCTTGATTTAGGTAATCGAACAATGAAATCCATAGAAATATCCCTCCAAATAACAAGTGGAATCAAGAGTAGTTTCAGAGTGCCTGGAGCTTTGAATGTTTCTCCCTTATTACATTGACAAGTATCACATTGAACCACCAAGGTGAAGATATCCTATTTCATACTATCCCCCCAAAAATAATGTTTTATCCATTCATAGGTTTTGGTAAACCCTGAATTTTTAGCTATGGGTGAAGCATGAAACTTAGAGAGCACCGTGGATTTAAGGTTCAACTTTTTGTTGAAATATATGTGACATTTATAGCGAGGATCTTCATTTTTCCAAGAGTACCCTGGAAAATATTGAGTATCATGTTGCAATTTTTGGATCAGTGTAGAAAGTTGGGGGTCTTGCAACCATTCTTGGTGAACTGATTGAAGCCATTCTACTATAATGAATGAGAGGTAAAAGAGGAACACTTCTTCTTCATATTTCCTTGAAAGATCATTAACAACCCCATTTTCATTTTTATTCTTGTAGATGATCTCATAATCATATCCAAACATCTTGGTCACCCATTTTTATTTCTCAGGGGATGAATTTTTTTTTTTCCAGAAAATACTTTAGGCTACGATGATTGATTTTAATTTGGAAGAGTTTCCCAAATATATAAGGATGTGAAAGATACTTTTCATGCATAATAGCCAACATGTCCTTTTCATAGGTTGATTTTCCTAAATGGCACTCTAATTGTTGTTTTCTAGTGAAATCGAAAGTTCGACCATCTTGGATGAGAACTTCCCCAATTAATTTCCCTAATGCATCACATTCTAGGATAAAAGTATTAGTGAATTCATGTAGTGTTGGGAAAATAATTATGCGCAAAAAATATTTCAAGGCTTAGAAGGATTGATTAGTTGTTGTATTCCAAAACAATTATTTTTAAGGAGAGTAGTGAGAGGAGCTACAATTTTTCCACATTCATGAAAAAACTCTTGATAATATCTCATTAAACCCAGGAAGCCATGCAATCTTTTAAGAGTATTAGGGAGAGGCAAATCCTTCATATCTTTATTCTTCTTAGGATCCACCCGTACACCATCATTTCCTACAATATGACCTAGGTACTCAACATCAGAGGTGCCAAAAGAACATTTAGATTTTTTGAGAAAATGTTTGTGCTTAGACAATAGATGGAGAACTTGATCCATGTGGGGGAGATGGGATTAGCAAGTTTTAATATGAATGAGAATATCATAAAATAAAAATAAGACAAAATGACGGAGGAAATTACAGAAGAATGATTCATGAGACTTTGAAAAGTGGAGGGACAATTACACAGGAAAAAGGGCATGAGAAAGAAATCATAATGACTCTCATGAGTTATAAAGGTAGTATTGCAGATGTATTCTTCTTTCATACGTATTTGGTTGCAGCCAGAATGGAGATCAAGGTTTTTAAAGTATCGAGCACCACTCAATTCATCCAAAATATCATCAATGATAGGAATGGGAAATTAGTCCTTGATTGTGAGTTTGTTGAGGGCACAAAAATCATGAAACATGTGTCAAGTGACTTCTTCCTTGAGTACCATAAATAATGAATAAGAACATGGGATTGTATTAGGACTAATAATACCTACTTCTAGCAATTCTTGGACAATTTTCTCAATTTCATTTTTCTGGGTTAAGGGATGACGATAAGGGAGAATATTGGGAGGAAGACTACCTGGTACTAGAGGAAAGGAATGACCATGGGAACTGCAGGAAGGGGGAAGTACACGGGGAGTGTTAAATATGGTTTGGTGTTGAGAGAGTATAGATCGAAGGTGATGCAGAGAGTCTACGCGACTACACTACCTCCACCTTATCGCGCTCTCCTGCTCTCAGGGTCGATTAAATTCCCCTTCTGTTGAGCCTAAGCGGCTCCTTAGATTCCTGAGTGGAATCACTGGGCAAAATACCCGATCCACAGGTCCTTATTTCCAACCCCTCACCTTCCGCACTTTACCAAGGTTATCCCCGACTCAAGTATCGGGGTTCGGGGTTTCGCGGTTCCCGCTGTCGAGAGTCACAGTCCTCTTGAATTCCCGATTTGCGATGAAATCCTTTCACGCGTGAGTCCTCCTGAGCTCAGCTCCCGTTGCATACGACCACTGCTCCCGTGTCTGTGGTCTTACCTCCCTTGCGACCTTGTGACTCGCTATATCAACCCCTTGATTTTCCAACTCTCGACACCCGATGTGTCGAAGCGCCGAGGCGCACGAGAGTTGACCTTTCAACGGTCTCTTATCTCGTCGAGACCTCGGACCTTCGCAACTCGCGAGTCCTAACACCAATACTTCAAGAGGCCTTCCACACTTTACCGAGGTTATCCCCGACTCAAGTATCGAGGTTAGGGGTTTTGCGGTTCCCGCTGTCGAGAGTCACAGTCCTCTCGAATCCCCGATTTGCGATGAAATCCTTTCACGCGCGAGTCCTCCTGAGCTCAGCTCCAGTTGCATACGACCACTGCTCCTGTGTCCGTGGTCTTACCTCCCTCACGGCCTCGCGACTCGCTATATCAACTCCTTTGGTTTTCCAACCTATGATATCTGAGGTACCAAAACTCCGAGGCGCACGTGTGACCTGACTCATCCACACCCGTCACTTCTCTCAGGACTTCCGCGCTATCACTACCTCGCTCCCTCGCGACTTCGCTACTTGCAAGTTTGAATAACTTCCTCGTCAACTCCTGAGGTCCGAGGTACCGAAACCCGCAACCTCTCTCCCTCGCGACTTCGCTTCTCACGAGGTCAAGTTCTCGAGCCTTTTCTCGCGAGGCTCTGATCAACGATCCCTCGTGCAGATCCAATGGTCCTCCCGCAATCCGGATCCAACGACTATCTCCTTCTCACGCCTCACGTCCTCGTGACTCGGAGTACCCAATGTTTGGGCTCTCACCCTGCGAGCTCCCGAGTTCACGAGATCCTTAGATCTCCTACACGCATCGTCTTGAATGGATGGTCTCGATCCTCTCGCTCCTTCGCCGCTTCGCGTCCTCATGCCTCGCGACTTTGAACACCCAATACTTGGGCTCTCAACCTGCGAGCTCCAAGTTCGCGAGATCTCTCAATCTCTGCCACCTATATCCTCAGATGGACGGTTCCAAATCTCTCGCTCCTTCGCCGCTTCATGTCCTCTTACCTCACGACCTTTAACACCAAATCTTTGGCTCTTCCACTCATGAGCTTCCGAGATGCGAGGTGCCACCTGTCCACCTACCGACTCCCATGTCCCCACACCATTCTCGGGTGCCGATATCTTGATGTGACGTCAGCTAGGCCCCACAACATGGAGCTCTCGCCTCCTCACCACTCGTGAAGTTGAATATATTCCTCTTCCGACCTCCGATGCCCGAGTTCCCGATGTGGGTAATCTCATGACACGCGTCCACTCCCAAACGAACGATCCAGATCCTTGTCATCGTTTCCACCCGCTCTGACTCCTCCTGGACGTAAATCTCCTTGATGGGCCAGATCTCTCTATCTGCCAATCCAACGGTTGTTGTGCTCTCACCAGAGCCTCCTTGTGTTTTCGTCTTGCCTTGGGAGAATTTCCAAGGTTCCAAAGGCCTCAACCTTTACTGTCTTTCTTCCCTGCGAGCTCCTCAATTTCGAGCCTTGCCGATGCGCATAGAAACGCTGCCCCTCCTGAGCTTGTTCTTCTCAAATCCTGAAAGGATTTCGACGTCTACCCTCCTGCAGAGTCTTCTCATGAACACAACATGCTATTCCTTCTGAGCTTTCACAAACACTCAGACCCCTTGAGGTATTTTGTCTTTCTCCTCCCACAGATGGAGAATACAATGCCTTCATGGCTCTCTGTTGCTCAGGCAATCTCCTGCTGAGTCTCTCTGGGTGTTCAGCAACCCAGTGAATATCCTCCCTTGGAATCTTCCTTCATCTCCAGAACTCAAAGAGTTATCTTCACCCTCTGTGCCTTCTTGCACACTTTCTCGATGCCCTCCTGGCGGAGTATCTTCTCGTTCGCCTGTGCACCACTGTACACACGCTCAATGCCCTCCTGGCAGAGCTTCTCAGAATCCTCAGTGATTCTGGTCTTCTGAACTCACAATAGAGTTCCTTCCTCAGTGCACTCCTTGCACACACACGCTCAATGCCCACCTGGCAGAGCT
Source organism: Picea engelmannii (assembly GCA_009831015.1). Taxonomy (NCBI): domain Eukaryota; kingdom Viridiplantae; phylum Streptophyta; class Pinopsida; order Pinales; family Pinaceae; genus Picea; species Picea engelmannii. Next base: position 11,002 of record ML827575.1, on the reverse strand, counting down.
TCTCAGAACTCCTCAGAGTTTCTGACTTCTATCTTCAAACTCTCAACAGAGTTCTTCCTTCAGCACCTCGTACTTACGCTCAATGCCCACCTGGCAGAGCTCCTATAGAATCCTCAGTGATTATGTCTGCAACTGTGTTTCAGCTACACAGCCTTACCTCCTAAGGTGTTCAGCAACCTCACATGTATTCTTCTCCCTGAGTTGTTGACTTCAATCTTATGCCTCAGTACGTCTTTGTCTAACCCCTCTGAGTTCAGAAGTGCATCTTCAGTGCACCAGCTCTCAGAACCCTTAGCATTCTGTCACACCCTCCTGGTATGAAGCCTCAAAGACCTTCAACCTGAAATCACTCAAACTCCTGCAGAATGCACAACTACAGTATACATTCACAGCATATATATGGAACACACACATACATGCATATAAGACAGAATAATGCAGGAAAAAATGCTTTGTTATATTAACAATGGCAAATGCCTGTATTTTACAATGGTGTTCCTCGATATCTCTCTGGCTCTCTCCTACAACCATCACTCGACCCCTCAAAATGAGATCTCAGAATCTCTTTTACCTGAGGGGCTCATCGAACGCTTCCCTCCAGGTCTACCTACCCTATTAAATTACAATCAATGGTTGTCTAGTCTAGCGTATGGATCTAGATCTTAGTCGATCTAGCATTAAAGTCAATCCTATCTAACGCCTGCACAAAGGCATGACTTACATGGCTCACCAGCCTAAGACATTAAATTACATTCAATTCAAATTCAAATTTGAATGAGGCTGCACCTCCCTTCAGCTTCGAATGCATGCGCGTTGACATGGCTGGCTGGCTGGCTAGATGACATGGAGAAATGCTCCTGCATCAGAAGGTCATGGTGCAAAGAGGGTGTCTCAATGGTGCAGATGGAATGGAGTTGGCAAATAATTCCAAAATGACCTTTTTTTAGTAGCTTTTTCATTTAGTGGGAACTGATGATCTCATGTGAGCCTATTGTGATGCCTTGGAATTTATATTGTTTTCCCTCCTGTTGGAATTGCATGGTTAGCTCCTTAAATTCCATGAGGATGGGGTCAAGAGTGTGTAACCATTTAGAACCATAAAAAATTTAACAACCACCCATTTTGATAGAAAACATATGATATTTCACATGGTACTCACCAATTTGTAGGTTCATATTTTCAAAATTCCCAAAAAATTTCATGGAATCACCATTGGAAATCATGATTTGAAAATTGTTGATTGAATGAATATAACAATTGATTTCCTAGGAAATGCGACAATGAATAAACGTTTAGGTGTTTCCACTATCAACGAGGATTATGAATTTAATGTCCTTAATGTAGCTAATCAGCTTGAGGGTTTGGCGAACAAATAAGCTAGTGAGGGTATGTAGAAAAATCAATCATTCAAATTTTAGTGGATTAGAGATCATAGTAGGATCATTTGTTGGGGCTAGTTCTTCCATAGGGGAAATGTTTTCCTCCTCATCAACAACATCCTCATAAATGGCCATAAAAATATTATATTCCTTATAGTGTGTCCCAAAAAATATTTTTCATTGCAATTGATGTAGACACAAGGAAAGTTATAGAAAGACCACCATCAGAAGTGGTCCACGTACTTGCAAAAATTCTACTTGAACATCAAGTACAAGAAGGGAATCACCAACCATGTTCCATAATTCCTCAGTCGACCTCTAGTTGTGGCACTAACCATAGTTATTAAATGTTAAGGGCATGAGACCTCCAGCTAGCAAAAATTATACAACAATGACTATGACTTTGTTGCTACCTATCAGACATTAAGCATGAAAAAACCAATTCTAGAATTCCATCTACAAGATTTACTACTATTCCATATGAGCCACCTCTGTGTTCCTTCATCTCAACATGCAAATTTGATTTGAGAATCTCATTACATTCATATGGTAGGGCACTTTGGTGTGGAAAAATAGTGGCAATAGCACAAAATCACTTTTATTGGTCGAAGCTTCGATAAGATGTCAACAAGTATATGATATCATGCACTACTTACAACATTTCCAAACCCACCATTAAGAAACATGGTCTATACACCCCTATTCCTACTCCTCATAGGCCTTGGGAGTCCATCTCCATGGATTACATATCCGTTCTACCTTCAACAAAGCATGGTAATGATTGTTTCTTCATGGTCACTGATCAATTCTCTAAGATGGTAGTTTTGACACCCCACAAGAAGAGTATCAGAGCCAAGGCCACCTCTAAGATCTACTTTTAGGTTTTTTGGGCCCATTTTGGGCTCTGAGGGAACATTTAGATTGCTATAGAATGTTTCTAAGTACTTTATAGTCGAACATATGGTCGATGATGGACAACAAGTATACCAAATTGACTGCCTTCCACCCACAAACTAGTGGACAAAAAAATGTAGTCAATAGAATGATTGTTCATATCTCAAGGATGTACAATTCCAAACATCCATGCACATATGATGAGAGACTTCCTTATGTTCACTATGGCTACAACATAGACTTACACAAGTCTATTGGACACAACCTTTTTCAAGTGTTCTTGGGGTTCCATCCATTTCCCCACACTGATGTAGGTCAACCCATTGTAAATACACAGGAGGAGTCCTCCCATGCTTAGATCAAGGTTGATCGAGTGGCCAAATTTGTTGAATGAATCCATCACATCAAATAACAAGTTCATGATATTTTGTAGAAAGCCAATGCCAAGTATAAGAAATGCCACGATCAACATCGAGTACCACACAAGTTTCAGGTGGGAGATAAGTTATGGTTGCATTGTAGAAAGAGCACCCCACATGAACCCATCGGAAGTTATTTCCACTCTGATATGTGCCTTACAACATCACCAATGGCATGGGTGAGAATTATTTTGAATTAAGTATTCCCCTTTCCTTGGCTTGCACCCCCTATTTAATGTGAAATTGTTTCGACCATATTTTCCACCTCTCCTGGACACCTAAAGCATGGTCGAGAACTTGGTCCCTAAATAAATCAATATTGATTGGATCGAATCATAGACACTTGATCAGATCATGGACACCAATATGAAGGGAACCCACCAACAAAACATCCAACTCTATTAGGTTGTGAAAATGGGGTAGTTTCTTCACTAGGGCAAGTGGCTCACCAAGAGTTAGATTCAGAACAAGTTTCCCCATATAATGGAGGAAATTGACACAATGGGGACCATTTATTTATAATGGGGGAGGAATGATCTAGGTGGATACTAGTGGCCACCCACATGTTCCACTAATTTAGAATGGTTTCACATCTTGGAAGTTTTTCTACACTTTTTTTAGGTCCCAAACTTTTGGGATCATTTTGAAGCCCTAAGCGACATTTGTTTGGCACAAAAACACCCAAAGTAGTGAAAGGAAGACATTGGGATATTCATAATGTGTGCTTCTAAACTATACCTTTCTGATGGGCTAGATAATTCCCCAAACAAAGATATTATGCAAAATTTACGCCCTTGGGAAGTTGACATATGAACTAACCACATTGAGGCCCACAAACCTTTTGGAGTTTCATCTTTTGGGTCAAGGTTTGGGATGTTTAGGTTTTTCTCCTTGATTATTTAAGTTAAAAGGAATTTTCAACCTCTTTTTAATAAAATTCTTGTGAATGAGTGTAGCTGACATATCTCTCTCTCTAGGGATAAGATACCACCATTCTAGACAGTTTGTGTGGTATGTGTTTGACAATATTTTCTAGTCCATTCATTAATATAATATGAGTTCAATTGTATTACTATATTTATTGCAATATATATCTATGCTTTTTTTTATATCTCTACCTTCATTTTATTCTCAACAAAACCCAGATCAAGATATCTCTATCAAGGATATGGAAACTCATTGGCAATAGAGAAATCTCTAAGATATCGGGGTGATTCTGTCAGGGTTATGGATTCTCGCTGGTAGTAGAAAAAGAACAAAAGTGAATTTCAATTACTCAAAGGTCAAAAAAATAAAATCTCTCCCATCATGGGTGGTATTAGAATTAGTATCGTTTATAAGGCATGGATCATTAGTCAAATTTAAAGAGGTTGGAAATCAAACAAATCCCCATCATTAGACATTTGTTCTTTTCCTTAGTTTATATCCATACAGATTTAGAAATAACTTCTATGTTATTATCAAATATCTAATTTTACTCATGATATTGATATGTTGTGACTTTTTTGATATAGTCAAAGATTCGAGTTTGGTCCAGTGAATTTCCATGTGTTGAGTCCTCAACACACCGTTTAAAAATTTTGACAATTTTAGGGCACCACTTTCTTTTCTCTTCAATTTTTTGTTTTTGCCATTTCTAAATCTCTTATTGAATTTTTTTTTCTTTACATTTTAATTTTTCATTCATTCCACTCCATGACCAAATATTAAAGATAAATCCAACAAAATAAATTTCACCCATGCATAAATATGGTCAAGACAAAAAAGTAAATCGGTCACAAAAGGGGCCTTATATGAATCTTTTCAAAACAACTAATGAAATCATCATATTGGGACTTAAGTAGTTATAATTAGCACATTCTCCCCAAAAGGACGACTTAACGAAGTCTCAAATAAAATTTCCTAATAAACTCATCGACATCGGGGGATGACTATGATGAGTTGAAATAGGTAACAAATTCAGATCACCCTTGATGAACCATTGGTGTCGGTCGAAATCATATGGTTAAGAACAAAAAGGTAAAAACAACCCTTGATAGACAATAGACCAAGAAACTAAGAGTGCCACTACTAATAGGATAATCATGAATATGAATAAATATCGACCATTGGAACTTACCATGTGAATAGGGTTCTTTTCGTGAATTACATCAGCTACCACATCTATCAACACATCACCTATCACGTCACTTTTTGTACATGCCATGTCACCTTCCATGTCTAAGATACTTTGTCAACTTGATCCATCACTCTCCATAGGTTATCCATGCCATATTAGCTAATACATCATTGCACATGGAATCACAGTATATATATCTCTTTCCATCATTGGTGTTTGGTGGTTTTCGTTTCATATTTTGAGTAGCTACACAAAACATATCATTGATGCGTATGAACTCATTGAGCATCAACATGATTGTCAACATCTTCACATAAACAATTTCTCTTGATAGTTGATAGACCATCAACATGAACACATATGATATCAACATTCAATAGGATACGAAAAAATGTTGATCTTGATGAACCATTGTTGGAAAACACATATTTCTCATCTAATCACAAGAGAAGATATATATAGTCCATAAAAATCCTTAGCTTGCAACATATCCTTTTCTCACAACTGTGTGAAATACACATCACCATACATGTCGACATGTCACAATGCCAATTAAACATAGACATGTCACTGATTAGTTTTTCTTTCGCCACATCATCATGTATAGTCATCAGAACACATCCTTATTACACGTCATCATATTGTATGGATCACTGATTTCAATGATCGGGTCTGAAGTACTTGTTAACTATTCACAAGTTACTTATGTTCCTATCAAAGTTGATGAGCATGAAGTGTGCCAAAAAGACACTTTTCAAATGTGTTGATAAATCCTGTTTCTGCATCAAATCAACCATTAATGACATGATGAGCATACATGGGAAGCATTTAACTCAATTGGTATGTAGGATCATGCCCCATGATGAGGAAATTGGTTTTTCTTATTGTTTTTTCCCCCTAATCTAAATTCATTGTTAGCTAAAAAATAATTTTAACTCATGTTCTCTTGAATGAAAACTTTCTCTCACTCTATGACTTAGAGGAATTGAACCCTGTTTCACTTGATGACATAAAGAAATCCCTCTAGCCAGTAACCGTAACAAGTCTAGTTTTGTTCTAGGTGAGAACCACTTATATCCTTACTAAATAATTTAACAAATAGGTGTTCTCTATATGTTATCACCAAAATGTTGGATTACTGAGAGGGGGGTTGAATTAGTAATAGAGAAATTTAATCCTTTTTACCACAACATGTAAGTGTCATTTATCTTTATGATCAAAGTAACATTATAATCCAATAAGTTCATAGTAAATAAACCATAAACAGTGAACAATAACACACATGAAAAGTAAACCAGTATTTTTACATGGAAACCTAATGAAGGAGAAAACCACATAATGTTTTTTCTTATATGTATTTAAGAATTACATTCATTGGAAGCACCAAATTCCTTTTTTCTCCAACTACAACTTGAAGGAGGCTTTGAACCCCTATATTTTCAGGTTACAACTTGAGGGAAGCTCCAAATCCCCAATTCTCTAGATACAACTAGAAGGAGGCTACAAACCCCCATGTTATTTGGGTACAACTGAAAGGTAGCTAGAACCACCTATCCTTTGCCCATCCTACCACCCTAAAATATAAGTAAGATAATGAAACCACTATCACACTATCACTATGAGATATACTATTGTAAACATGTAGTAATATGAGCCAACAACCTATAACCCACCTGTGCCACTATCCTATAACCAACCTGTACCTATACTCAACCTGTACCAATCAAAACCCAATATGTACACAACCATTCTATGCTTCAGTGCATGTATGTACGCATTCTAATTGTACTGCATCCCGCGTATGTATGCGACATGTGCATAAGACGTCTACGTAAGCCTTCTCAAAGCTAGGGTTTTTCACTTCTGTTGAAACTCAGACACTCTGTTGTCTCTTGTCAACTCAACTGACAACTTGTCACTGTGTCCAACCTTTACTTGTGCCCTGTGCATACATCCTCATACATATCCCTTAACCAAGTGTATCTATATCTCTCTAGTCATGTGCCATACACATATAATCATGAAAATGTATAATAACCATCACATGGACTAGACACCAAAAACTTACTAATATGTAGCCTATCAATACATCAACCACTTCACAAATTCAAGATCTCAAGCATGTACCACAAAAACCCTTAACCATATGCCAAGAAATACAAGATGTGCCTCAACACTAACAAGATGTATCAATGATAAATATTGATTATACCAATGCTTTATTTCTGTATATATGACTTATACAGAAATTCCCATGCAGTCAATAATATCTCTAGGGAAAATCCTCAAACCCCCATAACTATTTCTCATGTAGAAAAAAAAATCCAACTACTCATAGAAATAAGACATACCTTTTTAACCAGTAGATCGATCTGATGTACGAGATAACTGTAGACATTCTTGGGAGATTTCTTTCAGAATCTAGAGACATGGGATCTTCATATTCTCAAGTTTTTATGGCTTTAATCTCATGTATGCACCCTATTATATTGTTATCCTTCGTATGTACGCACCCCATTATACGTTTAGCCCACGCAGATATCAAAAACTAGGGTTTTTCAGTATTTCTGAAACTCTAAAATTTTCACCATCAACCCTTCATGCTACCTTAGACTTGTGCAACTTCATATTTATCAATGATTACCTACAATAAACCTTACACAATAATAGATATTTAATGTGCTCAAATAAGTGCTAATAGGTGAGCCTTGCTCTCTTATTTATACTTCCATGTAGATTCCTCAAGGGGTTACCTTCTAACCAACTTAACCTAATTTCCTTCTTTTAGGGCTAACCCAGTTCTAACCACTTGTCCACTTACAACCACTTTATCAACAAATAGCAAGTTCTCCACATATAGTTGCAACTAACTTATTTTTAATTATTTTCTCATTTGCGACAAGTTAACCCATGATTAAATCCTAGTTTCACTCACTTGACTAGTCAACTTCTTGTAGGAGCTTCTACAATAATTTTGACTTCTTTGACTTCTAGATAACTCATGAGGGTTCTCCAAATTCACAAGTCCATAACTCTCTAATCATGAGGATTTATGTGGCATTCCATATATCACCAGAAATGACATGACATGTACTATCCATATAGAATAGTTTTACCTACAAATATACTAACCTTCATACCATTATACATTAAACATATTTAGATCCCTTACCCATACTGTTGGGCTACTGGAATTGTCTATCGGACTTTCTTCAAGGTTTGACATCAATGAAAACCAACCTAATTAATCAACAATATCCCCCTTTGGAATTGATGGAAACACTCTAATGCAACACTAAATTCATATCTCTTATGCTTGCCTTGTGACCATCGCGCCCCCTGAAAACATGCCTATGTTCTCTCTCTCCAAGCATATAACTCTCTATCCTACATATGGTGAATCTATCCCTCTTTGAAATCAATGGAAAAGGTAACTTCTTGTCTAGGGATGCTCGCCCTAAATCAAATGTCCTTGGGGATGCTCCCCTGATTGAACTCTTCCTGAACTTACTTCCCCCAACTTTAATTGTCCTCTTGATGGCGCTTCCTCGTGTAAATCTAAAAATTATAAGATAAACATTCAAAAGAATTCATTTTGGAGTATAAATTACTCTGAGTCTCTGGCGAAGATATTCAAAAGATTCCCTTGGAAGCGGTTTTGTGAAGATATCTACAACATGTTCTTTTGTTCCCACATATTCAACTCTGATGTTATTCTCTACAACCTGTTCCCGTAGAAATTGATACTTGATAGGAATGTGCTTCATATTTTAGTGCATCGCTGGATTATTTGAGATAATGATAGATCTTGTATTATCACAATATATAGGAATGGGATCAACATACTCAACCTATATATTTCTCAAAAAAAAATTCATCCATAGAACCCGTGTACAACATGTTGTTGTTGCAATATACTCTGCTTCAGTTGCAAACAATGATACTAATGATTTTTTATTTCTTAGCCAAGATACCAAGCACTCACCCAAGTAGAATTCCACTCCACTCGTGCTTCGTTAGTCATCAATGCAACCTTCCCAATCTGCATCTGTGTAGAAAATAAGTGATAGATCCTTTCCTTTTGGATACCATAATACAAACTCTTTTGTGCCCTTGAGATATCTGAAAATCCTCTTCACTGCTAGAACACGTGATTCTTTTGGTGTTTCTTGAAATCATGCCACTTGTTCAACTTCCTTCATTACATTTGGTATCGATGCTTTCACATAAAGTAAGTTGCCAATCATTGACCTTTATTGACTCTGATCTGTAGACTTTGAATCTCAACTTGAAACTGGTTTGCATAGGATTGTTAACTGGTTTGAAATATTCCATTCCAAACCTCTTTATAATTTCTATGATATACTTAGCTTGAGAAATAAAAATGCCTTGGTTTCTTTGACATATATGAAGACCCGGAAAGAAGGATAGTTCTCCAAGTAATGACATTTAAAATTCATTCTGCTTATCCTTTACAAATTTATGGCTCACCCCGTCATCATCACTTCCAAAAATAATATCATCAACATAAACTTAAATTAATAAAATACTATTTTGAGTTACCTTGATGTAGAGGTTGATGTCTTCATTTCCTTTTCTAAACCCTGCTTGTTGTATATATCTATCCATTATAGAGTACCATGCTTTGGGATCTTGTTTTAGACCATACAAGGCCTTCTTCAACCTGCACACATATTCTTTGTTGTTTGACAGTTGAAATCCTTCTGGTTGCTCAATGTATACTTCTTCTTTAAGTTATCCATTTAGAAAGGTTGATTTCACATCCATCTGATACACTTTAATATTCTTGGAGAATGCATAAGCTAAGATCAATCGGATTTCTTCCATTTTGGAAACTGGGGAAAACGCCTATTCAAATTCGACACCTTCAACCTATGGATATCCTTTACATACAAATCTAGATTTGGTCCTGGTAACCTGTCCATCTTCATTCAATTTATTTCTCAAGACCCACCTGAACTTATCCTTTACATGCCAATCACATTCTTGTACCTTGTCCTTGGAACCAATTACCAAGTGTCATTCTTCACTATTTCATCCAACTCGTCATTCATGTTCTTTTTCCAGAATTCATCCTTGTTGGCTTCTTAAAACAAAATTGGTTCAATCGAAGATAAGAGTGCTAGGTACAGTTGTTCTGGTCCACGGATTTTTCTTCTAGTCTCAATTCTTGCATCTTTGTTCCTGATATTCTGATTTAAAGGATGATTCTTTTGTACTCGTTTGCTAGGTGTCTTTGGAGGTACTTGTTTAACCTACTCTTCTACTTCTATCTGATCTTATTCATCTTCCCCTTCTGCAACTTTTTCATCCTTTGATTCTTCTTCGTAAACCTATTCCAATGATTCCTTTTCTTCTTCCTTTAATTTCCATCCATTTGTTTCATCAACTGTTACATTGATGCTTTCCACAACTTTGTTGAGCCTTATATGGTAACACTCATATTCTTTCCTTGTACTTGAGTAAACAACAAGTACACCTTTTTCCACATGAGAGTCAAACTTTCCCATTCTTCCATCTTCTCTTATGATGTATCATTTTCTTCCGAAAACTATGAAGTGCTTCACATTGTTGGTCTTCCTTTGCATATCTCGTAGGGAGTTTTCTCACTATTTTTTTCTGAGAATTACTCTATTTTTAATGTGAATTGTTGTATGCACTGCATGTTTCCAAAATACATCTATCAATTTAGAATCCATTAACATTGTTAGAGCCATTTCTTGTACTGTTGTAATGACCCTTTTCTTATTACTGTAAATAATTTCATAAATAATCTGAAACACTAGCTAAATTATAATTAATTATGATATAACCTTAAATTGATTACAAGTTATTAATTAATTATTTTGGATTATACTTAAGCTGAAATATGATTTAACTCCTTGATTAAGGGATAATGAAGAAGTAATTATTAAATAAGACATTAAATGATTTAGTATTAGACTAATGGTTAGTGACTAATAAATTATTAAATAAAGTAATTAATTAACTATGTAATAAACCAAATGGGAAAAATAAAATAAAAACATAAAAGGTTAAAGGGGTTACGTATCCCATGAGGGATAACGTAACCCCTACGTTAAAGGGAATATTTAATAGAGGATAAGTCTATTAATAATGAATTAAATGAACAGATAAGGGAAATTAATGCATGGATAAGGGGTTGATGA
>ML827574.1:66848-84517 GCA_009831015.1 Picea engelmannii | reverse complement strand
CACGGAAGTTGTCTATGCCTTCTAGTTTCTCAACAAGCTTTGTGCTTGCAGACATCTTGTACTTGAGGCTACGAAAATGACCAAAAAATGAAAATGCTTAAAATCAAATTTTGACCTTACCAAGAGGTGCGCTTGGCTGAGGCAAGTAGCCTGGTGTCCTTAGATCTGATAAAATCCAATTTTTACCCCGTCAAATCTGATCTGCGGATTTCTGCACTGGTGCTTCTGGTACTTCTGGTACTCTGGTACTTTTGGTACTGGTTTTCTGGTACTTCCGGTACTTTTGTGAAACTAGGGTTTCACTTTGCGGAAGATCCAGCCACTAAAAAGGTGCGCTCTAGGTGCCAAATTGATCATTGGGGGAGGGCACAACTTTCTAGGTGGTTAGGGAGTTGAAAAGATTGACTTTTGCAAAACCCTAATTTGCAGGTACTGCAATAGTGACGTTTTTCTCTTGAAAATTGTGTTTCCTTCAGGTTGGCTCTGATACCATGTTAATGTTTATGCCATTATTATAGTTCTTTGCATTTCAATAGATAAGAGCATTATAAGAACAAGATCACTGAGAAATACACATTCACAAGAGACACAACATTTATCCTGGGAAACCCTCTAGGGGAAGAAAACCCAACAAAAACTTCCTTATCATAAATTGCTAATACAATGTTCAAGAGATAACTCAAACCAATATAGATAGTCCTCTCCAAGAGATTCGCCACTCTTCTTCTCCTCCAACTGGTAATTGCAACTTGCCTCATAAGAGAATGAGCAAGTGAGTTGTGTGTTAAAGTGAGGCGCTAGCCTCCCTATATATACAAGACTGGCACGTGTGAAAGGGTTTCACTGGCAGGGCCGACCTCTCACTCTGGGTGGGTAAACCCACCTTTAATTAATTCTGGGTCTGAATAATAATTGCTGGGGCCAACTTCTTATTCTGCCTATTACAATTGTCCGATGACCAATCCGCAAAAGGGGATTTGGTCCTAATACAATTACCGACATGATTAATCCACAATGGGGATTAATCCAATGAATAAAATAACAATAATAATAAGAATAGTCTTCGTAGTTACATTATTTTAACATGATATGCCTTTGTAGGTTGAAGGTTCTGTTATTCCTACATAGGATTTGAATGATGCTGGAGTCTTCGGGAGAGTCCGAGTCTCTTGGACCACGAGGTGCCAACATAAAAAACTGGAACAAATATTCTCAAACAATGGCTGTACTGCAGGAAGAATTCATGGTACGGGTTCCACAGGTAAAAGATGCAAGTGTTGAGTGTTGACAATACTGCATGTTTAATATGCAGGTCTGCAGTATACAAGTAGTTTAATCTGCAATATACCACATGTTTAGTCTGCAATATGAAATCTCCAAAAACATCACGGTATGAGGCCTGTAGATCTATGGTACTGTTGTTGAGAACCCGTGATACCAGATGTCACCAAAAAAATACCACAACAAAGAGAATTTTTTTGAAAAATGGTGGAAGAATGATAAAAAACTGATGTAAAACCCGAGCAATAAGGTGTTACCTTTGTGTTGACTGTTATCGCACAGTTTGTAGTTAGGATAAAAGGCAGATGTAAAGAGACAAACTGGCGTAACTGAACCAATCCCACCCAATGTCACCTCGATAGGAAGGTTCTTTCTATTTAGGGAGGTAAGGCTCAGGGGAGACGTCCCCGGTGACCTGGGGTTTTGAGAAGGAAAAGGATTGAAGGCTAAAAGATAAATTCCCCCTCACAAGTCACCACCGAGTAGATAGTCCGGCTAAACAACCAATAAAGAGAAAGTATAACCAAAAGGAGATGCACCTGCCTGAGACAAAGCAACAAGAAATAGAATAATGCAAGCTTACTCGCTTGGTTAACACTTCATATAATCAATGTCTATCTGATATATATAAGCAATTGAGAAATAAATATTGACGAAGTCAATGTTTATATAATAACAACGATGTACAATATCACTTCTTCAATAAATGCTGAAAGAGTATGGTATTCAATGTAACAATTAACACTTCATTTAGGTAATGCCTTAAATAACCATTCAATTGCTCATAAGTAAAACGATAGTTGCACAATGATGATAATAACAAAGGATGACGACAACAAATGAGTTAGTAGGGTTAGTCTAGGCTAGGGTTAGAATAGTTAGGGTTTTGTTCAAAGTATTAAGAGTTGTTTTTTGATCACAAGTACTCACATGCTAGGCCTTAGATCAACGCGTTTCTAGGGTTAATGGAGTCAAAAGGAGGACACAGAAGTTGAAGGATCAAATATGATAGTAAGACCAAGGACGGGAGGGTCAAGCCTTGAAGTGTTGCTATGGCAAGGCCTCAAGGACAAAACCCTAGGGGAGAGAGGCTCACTTTGGTGTAGGGGAACTAGGCCTCACTGCTCTCTCCTCCTTCCTTGCAAAAAAAATGACTAGCTCAGAAAGTGGCATAAAACTAAGACAAGAGGTTTTGCAGGCAACGTGTTGCTATGGCAAGGCTTCACCAAGCAAACCCTAGGGAAAATCGACTCATCAAGGTGTAGGAGAACTAGGACTTGATGCGTTTTCTCCTTCTTAGCTTCAGAAAAGTAAAACGGCTAGCATAGGAGAAGACAGACTTGAGTGTTTCTAAGGCAAGGCTCAATCCTCTTCAACAAGGGCTAGAAAGAGAAGAGTGTTGCTAAGGCAAGGCTCTATCTCACTTCAACAAACAAAATGGCTAGAAATCTTGATGGGGACATGAGACAAAGACCTTCTATGTGTGCTTGTCCCCTAGAGTTTAAATCAACAAATTATAACCATAAATGCAAGAGAAATAACACTACAACCATTCATTCAAGAACTTTTGCAGAAATTTACTTACGTTTAACCAAGAAATCAAGTAGCAAACCCTAGTTGTAACACCTTCCACCAAGATAAATGCCAAAAATGCCAATAAAAGACTTCCTTCAACAAGTGCGCCTCACAATTTCAGCCAAGAACTCCAAGTGTAGCGCAAATTTCAGACCTCACTAATGAGTGAGTGAAAGATGATGAAAAAATGAGAGTAAAAACCCTCAATTTATACAGTACCACGACCTAATTTCACTTTTAGGTCATAAAAAGGTGGACAAGGTCCAAATACTAAAAATCATACTGTTTTACATTAAATGTTCAAAATTAAACCCTAATCAAGCTAAAAGGAGATGTCATGCCCCTTTTAGGGTGACGTTAGCCCCTTCTAGGGCAAATACAACATCCTGGAGCAAAATGTTAGCCCTCCTTGGGCTTCTCCAACCTGCCACACGTGCCAATACTGCCAAATCTGCCTCCCAAGACGTCCACAAGGATGGATGATGTCATGATCATCATGGGTGACATCCTGGGCCTTCCAGGGTTAACGTTCCAATGGAGGAGGCACAACCCCCCTAGGTCAAGCTCTGCTAGGGTGCCTCTGGTGGAACGTCCTCCTCTTCTCCGGTGCAGAGCCTTTGACCATCTCTGTCCTATCTCTGCCCCCTGATGGGGTCCCAACATCCATCTGGTGGGGTCTTCAGCCCCATGGAGGTCCGAACTGATCATCTCCCCATGTGTATCGGTCCAACATGGTACCTGTTCGTCGGGCATGAACTTGCACATCAACAACTACGCCCTCCATGGGCTCATAAGTCACAGGGATCATAGCAATGTGAATCACATCTCATCATCAATATTATTAAACATGTGCATAAAACCCCTATTATCCCAGTTAAAATCTCCAAGACATTATACAAGCATGCAATACAAGTTTGGGGAACGTGACAGGGCGTCCTATTGGGCTAGTGTCCACTGGAAGAGGAAAGTTTTCGGAAGAGACTTCATCTGAGCCATGCAAGTGGGTGATGTGGATAAGGGATGCCCAAGCAAGTGGGTGCAATGAGAGAAGAGGGTGCAAAGCTTTACCTGTGGGTGCCTTTGTAGAAGGCGAGCTGCACTTGTCCTGGATGCAATTTTTTCCAAGCCCATTCATGCCTTTTATTCTTTATTCTTCATTCTTTTATTTTTTATTGCTTTTTCTTTAAGAGGCTAATCAGGGGACACTGCCCTGGCGTGGTGACCAGTGGTGACAGTGTTACCCACAAGTACTTTCACAGAAATGAGAAGGCTACCTCGTGATGAGACCCCCTTTCCCTTGGCCATGCAACCAAGGGTCACTACCCTGGTGTGGTAACCAGCTGGTGGTAATGTCATACTGCTAGGTATCCATGGACCTAATAGGTTGGCTCGTGATGAGATCCCCTATCCTCTGACTAGGTCTTGTTTTATTATTTTACGGGTCCCTCTTGTTTCTTGCTGAGAAGCCTTTTATTGCTTTCTCGGGGATCCCTGGGCGAAGCATCTCGAGGTTTTATTCTAAGGCTTTTATCTTTTGTCAGCTTGCTTTTACCTTCTGGGCCTTTAGCCCCTTCTTCCCACTAGGTAAGGTGCAAATCCTCAAATGATAGGTCAACCCAGTGCCCGGAAAAGTGTAATGGGATAGGTGAGCGCGAAGCAAGATGAAAAGGTGGTGCTATGTGTAATGTCCCCACTTTGGGACATCATCACAGTGCAGAGGCTTATGATGACCAGGGTAACCAGATGGATGTTATAGCGAGTACAGGGGTTATTGAGAGGCATTGTGGGGTCCATCTTGCATTGTTCATCATATTTCATCATTATGAGCCATTCCACACAGGTTGGCTTTGGTTCCGTTGCATTCCGACGATTTCCATGATTTTGACTATTTTGGGCTATAAGTTAATTAAATTCACTAAAGAGGTCATTTTGGGCACATTGCTTGGGGGAACCTCTCAGTGTAATAGCTCATTGGAATTGGGAGGAGCAACACTATAGGATGGGATAGTGAGAAGTGAGTTTCAGTGGCCAGGGAAGCCACAAGGAGAGATAAGGTGTTTTTCAGAGGTAAAAAGGTTAATTAATTATTAATAAAATGAAAGTCACTTTGGAGGGACAAGAGGAGCCAAAAAGTATAAAGGAAAGGCAAGGGCCTCTACTCATTCATTCATGTATGATCATATTTTCATATCTGGCTTCTAGCTAGTGAGCCTAGCATTGGGGGCTTTGAGGGTTTTGACTTAACAAACCCTAGAGGACGATTCAGTGGTGTAAGATTCCACCTAGCTTGTCCCAAGCTTGGTCTCGGAGATGCAATACTCTTCCACACCATTCTAGTTCCAGATCTACTCAGTTGCAGGAGGATTCTACATCAGTTGCAGGGGCAGAGAGAGAGGGCGCACCAGCTAGGGTTTCCAGCAAGAGGGGCACACCATTCATTGAGGGAGGATTTGTCCTAGTTGAGGAGAGGCAATTTTGGGAATTCTAGGTATTGGGTTTCCCTTGCAGGTGTTATAACATTATTCTTGGTGGACTCCAAAGGTGTTTTGGTGGTGGATTCATCAGTATTGAAAGTGGGACGATTTCCCAAGAGGAGGGCGCACCACATCTTGGAGGATAGCTAGATCTAAGGATCTAACAGGTATTTGGCCTAGTTGAGCACTTGGGTTTTCATTGTCGTGCCCCGATCTATCATTCTAGTGGATTGGAGTTGTTGGAGGTCTCCAGGAGAGAGGCCGAATTATTAGGGTTTCAGCCATCCCGGAGGGCGAACCATACATTGGAGGAGGTTCAGATCCATAGGGTTTGAGAGTGATCTTGGAGATTCGGGCACTTGGGTTGTTCTTGCCATCACCCGATCTACTGTTTGACATCTTTCTTGGGGTGATTGGACACATTTGGCAGCAAGGCCGAATTGTTGAGGAGCTTCAACATTCTAGCAGGACGTGGCATCATCCAGTTAGGGCTTCTACACTTCATACGGCCAGATCTACCTTGGTATTGGTCTTCATCTTTTATCCAGCCTTTGGAGGCTTATTTTGTATTGTCGGGAGATTTTTGTAGCAACTCATACTTCTATCTTGGAGCCATCTGTTGAGCATTCCAGATCGGCATCTTCATTGTAGCAGGTTCCTCTATTTCATGAATAAAATCATATTTGGGATGTTTTGGCTTGTCTATCATATTGCATATGGTTGAGGTATGTCCATGATTATATCTTCTTGTTTATTGCTGCAAACACTCATATAAACACATCCATAAACCCTAAGGCCGAAATCAAGAGGCCATTCAACAAGTAAACACATCTAACAAGTAGGTCAGTGAAGTGTTTGATGAAATACCACAAGCAATAAAAGTTTTAAAAGACACCCAAAACCGTGATGTTCCTGGCATAATGGCTTGGGATCATTACACTATGATGGGAGTGGACGATGGCTTTTCAGAAATCCCCCCAGTGGCAAACCAGAACCTATGGACACAGGCTTACTAGGGCATCCCATCAATCCCCCAGACATGGTCAAGTGGGCAAGTATAAAATCCAAGCATTTGTTAGAAACAAAAGGAATTAAATGCACATATTCAAAGGTTTTGAAGATCAGAGTGACACATACCATGATACCCGGACTCATTACCTCATGGAGCAAGAACCGTCTCAGACACAAGACCAAGCTGATGGTGATGGATGCTGCTGCTGCTGCTGCTGACAAAGTAGAGGTGCTGAAAAGGAGAAAAGATGGGCCCTCCATGGCCATGCTAAAGTCGATCCGACTCTCGGTACTCCATGTCTAGGACCTGTGGGCCTCGCGACATGATCTCCTAGTTATCCCTAAAAGTGGGGGATAACATTGACAACCTTAAAATAGTAGGAAAAAGCATCATTGAGCTGTGAATCACTTGAGCAACCTGCAAATTTTGCTTGAATACAAGAGCTCAAGGAGAATTCTGGGTAGAAGAAATTTCGATGAAGTACAAAACTGGTTAGACAATGGTGCAAATACTCACACAAGAAAGGAAGAATTTCAATTAAGTACAAAAAAAATTGCTACAACTGTACATTCTCTACACTATATTTTATCAAGTCTTTATTGACGTACAAACTTTGTGGAGAGTGATCATCTTTGAGCAAGTCTCTTAATTGTACAAATATAATATGCAAAGTTAGGTGAGCGATCATCTTTGACCAAGTCACCTATGAAATATTTACAATGAGGTAGGTGAGATACAAAATATAAAGTAAACACAATATGTATTTGAACAAGTCTACTAGGAACTAGGACCAATTTTCATCACTGGAACCATATATCCAAAATAACTTGGGGGAAGAGTTCTATCTTTCAGTGCTCTAAGTAGAATATTAAATTGCTGTCTGTTTTTTGTATTTACCTATAACTCTGCTTATTGTCATATAAGAAGCAAAACCAGAATGAAATAAGTTAGATTGTAGTCGAGAAAAATAGTGAACTCATATTTGTTTGTAACTCGTTACCCTCAATGGCATAATAAGAAATATGTGATGTAGTTAATTTGAAGTTTGGATTTGGAGAATATAGGCACCAACATTTCGATTTAATGTGATTTTTCAATAAAAAGAAAAACCTAAATTGCAACTGGATTTAATATTGAAGAGGTAAATCTGGTAGCTCTATCTGATTCTTCAAATAAATCATCAGACATACATCTGCTTGTGCTCTTCTACAAAAGCATCCTGTGCTTCCCTTAAAAGCTTTCCTTCTGTTGATAACTTATAGCTTCCTACACTATATGCAAATAAAGGAAGATATGGGACTGTTTCAGTTCCTCTTCGTAATATTTCAATTTCTCTTTCTTGACCATTAAGTTCAAATTGCTGAAAGTCAACCCTTCTTTACGTCAAAAAGTCAATGTAAGAACAATGTAGATATTTCTATCTAAGGTTCTCTGCTCTCTTTTTGCTCCTATCTTGCATCTTTTATACACTTTTGGTACAGTTAGTTTTTGTTGCCGTAGAAATAAATTCTGTTAGATATTAGAGAGTGAAAACTTAAAAGTAATTTTGGAATGAATTTTTCAAGTGGATAGAATAGCATATATGGCATCTGTTTTTAATTGGATTTTCTCTTGTATGTGGTACAGAAAAGCTGTCAGATGGGTTATCTCAAGGTCTGGAGAGTCCATTAGCATTGGCTGAAATATTTGATTTGAATGGAAATACGCTTCATTTAACAGATTTGTGGAAAGATAGAAAGGCCGTTATTGGTTTTGCTCGTCACTTCGGGTGATGCTGTTTTGTCTTTGAAATGTTGTTTGTTGGCAATATTCTTCTGCTTTACTTGAAATCTTATTGGCCATATTATTGAAACAATTTTGGACTGTCATATGATTCTATCCATTATTTTCAATATTTAGGTCTAATGAGAAAATCAAATCTGAATCTTGTGGTTGCAGTTGTGTACTTTGTCGCAAAAGAGCAGATGTTCTTGCATCTCAAAAGGTATAAGAAGTTTTGTCAGTATTGCTATAAAGTCTCTTATTTGAAGTGCATAACAATAGAGCCTTGTCTCTTAACTGAATGAACTATGATCTGGACAACCGTATGGTGGCATCATGGTTTTGACATTGTTCAATTTTGGATGTAATCTTTGAAATTGTGTTGCATGGGTGATCACCCTGAAATGGAGACGTGCCTGTCACAGGTGCGTCCAAACAAGTACAGAACATTAGTAGAATATATTAGATAATGGTCGTATCATGTGATAATATCTTAGCATAGGAATTTTAAATTAGGAATGCTTTATAATGTGAAGTTACTTTATAATGTAATAAAGTCATAATGTTAGAAAGTTAAGTTATATTGAGTTATAATTAAATAAGCCATTTGTTAGTGATTAGGTATTGGAACGGCTATGCAACTTACATCTCCCTCATTGAGACAATGCTAATATTAAGTTTGGGATAATGAATTATATTAAATCTTACTCTCTGCTACTTGTATTATTGTGCATTTGCAATTAGGCATGTGTGTAATTTGATATGGTATAAGAGTCACGGTGTTGGGGCCAAGAAGAAGGCATTTGGGTGACACAGTGAAGGTTGAAAAGGTGAATGAACCATGGCATCTCTGTAGGACTTTGCATGGGGGAAAGGGCTCACATCCCCCCCTAGGCTTGTCTAGCCGATCGTAGGATGTGTTAATGGATGTTATAGGCGTAGACCATTTCCCCATTTTGAAAGTCATTTTGATGGCACACACGAGAGACTCGACCGCTTCCTCTTTGTTCATGTTGATGTCTCATATTTGGAGTCTCCTGATTTTCGAGCCATGGTTAATCTAGTGTGGAAACTTTCTCCTCGTCCACTAGGGGGTAAGGTTGGCTTCTCTAGTGGGAAGTTGTTATTTGTTGAACGATCAAGTTTATGAGAGGATGGGGGAGAATGATGCCCCATAAGCGACGTCATGAGTTGCGAACTGCTAGGGACCATCTTTAGGAGGTTTGTTTTTTTCTAGAGGAGGATCTTCACAATATAGCTCCTTAGGATGACGTTGCTAAGTTGGAGATGGTTGTTCACAAAGAGGAGTACATTGCTAGGGGTGCTCGGGTTTGGTCTATGTTGCAGTGGATTCAGGAAGGGTACGAGGGTTCCAAATTCCTTTTTGACCATGTTGAAGTTAAAGGTGTGTTTGTTCTACATTTTCAAAATATTTTTTCTCATTATGCTTTGATGGATAGTGTGGTGGCTACAAGGAATTCTTGTTATAAGGTGATTCCTCATAAAGTGCTAGTTGTGGATTGGGATAGGTTGGACAACGATTTCTTGATGGAGAAACTTGATGTTGTGCTTAGCTTCATATAGAATAGGAAGACACTGAGATTGGATGGGCTACTTTGTGATTTTTACAAGGTTATGTGGTAGCGGTGAATGACTTTTGTTGCTTGTTTACCCAAGGTCTTCTCCATAGGGTCTTTGACTGAATCTCTAAGTTAAGGGCTTATTAAGCATATTTCAAAAAATGCGGCCAGGGGCTCCATCGATGGGTGGAGGCTTATTACTTTGCTCATCGTTGCCTACAAGATCTTGGCCAAAGCAGTGGTTCTTTGTATTTGCACTATAGCCCATAATGTAGTCCGACCAGAGTGGATAGGGTTTGGATAGGGTTTGGTAGCAGTGAATGACTTTTGTTGCTTGGCTACCAAGGTCTTCTACATAGGGTCTTTCACTGAATCTCTAAGTTAAGGGATTATTACGCATATTTCAAAACATGCAGCCAGGGGTTCCATCGGTGGGTGGAGGGTTATTACTTTGCTCATCTTTTCCTACAAGATCTTGGCTAAAGCAGTGGTTCTTTGTTTCTGCACTATAGCCCATAATGTGGTCCAGCTAGAGTGGATAGGGTTTGTATAGGGGTGTATTATTTTGGATACGATGATCTCTGCTAGGGAGGCCGTGGAGAGGGCTAGATGGTCTGGTCGATAGTTTCTCTTCTTGGAGATAGATTTTGGCTAGGCTTATGATCGGATTGACCAGTTCTTCATCACAGAGATGTTGATGTGCTTGGGATTTGGACTGTATTGTGTTGCTATGATGAACACTCTCTTTTCAAATTCCTTGGGTTTTGTCTTCATCAACAACTCTATCTCCCTGTTGATTTTTTTTCATCGGTCCATTTGGTAGGGATGCCCTTTGGCTCCATACCTGTATGTGTTGATAGTTGATGCTTTGAGCTATCTCCTGAAGGCTGCCTGCATCTAGGGGTGAGTCCATGGTATTTCTCTTCTTGATGGCTCAGTCCTTGGAGATGGTTAACAACCACTTTGCAGATGACTCTATTCTTTCTTCTTCCTTGCGAGACTACCTAGTGCACGTGATTGTTTCTAATACACATTCAACGAATTTTTATCCGCACCAGATTCTAACGTGTCTTCAACAGTAGAAGCCTCTACTTACTTTCCATTTATAATTTTGCAGTGATATAAATGAATTGGATGCACCTCTGTGACTTGGAACCCAATTCTCACCACATCTACAACAATTATTTTCCTTCTTTTTTACTTCATCGAAGTTGCTGATGGAGGTGTCTTAAATTTTAATCCCTTTTAGCCTCATATTTGTATGATTTTTGATTGCTACATTTGTGCCTTGGTGACTGTTGCCGTCCTTATACACACCTACAAACATGGAAAAGTCTCAATCCACTTGGTGTATCCTTGGAGGAACAATGCCTAAATCCAAACCCACTGTCACCTTGATTTGGATTTCTTCTGTCTAGGCTTACTCCTAGGGAAGCCAAGGGGGGTAGACCCTATTTACTATGTGAGTTGTTTAGTGAATTCTAGGAGTTAATTTTAGTTTTGTTAAGTTAGGGGGAATCTAACCTATATGACAAATAGCAATGGAAATGCACAATTTAATGACAGTCAAAACCTTTCCCTAAAGGGAAACTAAGACTAGTGCCTAAAGATTGGGCAAGGGGTCAACTAAGTTTATATAAAAGAATTAGAAAGAATTAAGTGATCTAATTACAAAAGAATAACTCTACAATAAGTTACAAGATCAAAGAATGCTATGACAAATATACAATGGAAATGAAAGTTAGATATAGCACAATATAAACAAGAACAAAAGAATAGTTAGAGAGATATACAACAAGAGATCAACTATTGCCAATGAACAAGAGATGGCTAATAATGAAACTTATAATATGAAACATATTGGAAAAAGGCAAGTGCGCAACTCAAGTAGATGAAAGAGCCAACAAAAGAGCAAGTGTGCAACTTCTGAAGCAAGGGGGAAACTACAAGCAAGTGCCCCAAAGAGATGGTGCACAACTTGAGAGTAGCACACCCTTTGTAACAACCTGTTTCCCCTAGTTTGTAAAAATAACTATACTGGCCAAGAACTGTGGCAAACTCAAAAATGTGAATGTGTGATGTAAATGGACCTTGTGAAAAAGGTCAATGAATGTGAATAATATTATGAATATATATTCCAGGACTGCTGAGAGGTGATATGCTGAAAAAGAGACCACGATGGCTGAAGAAAGGTGGTGAAAGGCACTTGGAAAGGTGGCATTAACTTCCACCGAAACCAATACTGTATTTGGACTTCATTGGCCCGGAGAACCAAGAGCGACTCGCTGGCCTGAAATAAATTACTCGCAGGTTGGTAGGTAGATGGCTCCTCAAGAATTAGTGAGGGATGGGGGAAGTGAACCGCCCATCCGTAGGAGCCTCGGGCCTGACCACCACGAGGGAAATCGCGCCACACGCAACCTCGCAAGAGGGAAATGCGTGAGGAAGAAGCGCGGAGGAGGCAGACGCGAGGGAAGGAGGAAGAACTCTGGAGATATGCAAAGTGAGTGATAGCAGAGAAGGGGGAGAGTAACCCTCGTTCTTGGTCATTGGCAAACAGAGACGCAGTCTCGCAGCATTGTGGTCTCAGCTCGGGGGTGGTTAGTGGTAAATCCTATCGGAATCGCTGAGCCTACGGTTGGGTGGAAACGAGCACCCCTCTCAGCAGTTGCACTCACTTTTGGTGTTATTTCTGATAAGTGTTTTACATCTTGCATCGTGAAATTTATATGCTGACATATGTGCTCTTAGTCTGTGCAGTTTTATGAATGGTTTGAGTATAAGACTGCATGTGTAGTGGTTTGATTCAGGAATGGTGGTTGCATGCTTATAATGGAAGGGCCACATATGGCTTATGTTTAAAAATAGATTTATATGTATATACGCACATTGAATCAATTCAGAATTCAAGCCGTTTCTTGGAAAATCTATACCCTTATCCGTCTCAGGTAATACCCTGGGTAGATCTCCTCATAGAGACACCCTTCTTAGAAAGCTCACCAAGAACCTGGAAAAGGATTTGAAAGCGCAAACCTTAGCAACCCGGTACGAGGAAGAATGATCCTCTTGAAGTCCCGAAATGGCGGCGTAGGGATAAGTATCGATCGACGGATGAGATCCTGTCGGAAGATCTGCGGTCATTCACGACTGTTAGATTGGAAGAACACATGAGGGCGTTAAATGCCTTAACCCCTTTTTCCTTCATCTTTGTCAGTAGCGAAGAAATCGGGACTGTAGATCCCCGGGGTCTGTGGGAGCATCTGGACCGTTGGTTTTTCCACGTCCAGGGAGCAGTGGGAGAGTGCACAGCGTGAGACAGATCTGAGCCGTCAGATCTTAATTAGAAAACCCGACAGCCGTTGGAACTGTCGAGAGTTGCACGAGGTTTAAAGCCTCACGCATAGAGCAGCAGAGCGAAAGTCCCGAGAAGGAGTTCGTATCGGGATATCGGCATTCGGGAATTCGAGAGTTCGAGCACTCGACATCAGAAGTCCCGAAATAGCGAAAGGGGATGTGAGCTGTCCATCTACGGGAGGACGCATGTCGCGGAATCATCCATTTCGGAGATTCGGGCACTGGGACTCACAGAGGTGAGCGCCTAGCTCTTGCGAGCGGTGAAGTCGCGAAAGAATCTGAGCCGTTCGTCTGCAGGAGGACACGTGTCGCGAGATCCTCCCTATCGGGGATTCAGACATCGGGAGTCAGAGGAGGAAGTCTCTTGACCTCGCGAATGGCGAAGTCGCGAGAGGATCAGGACCGTCCATCCGAGGAGGACAGGTGGCAGAGATCTGACCATTTCGCGTATCGGGGATTCGTGAGTTTGGAGGTGGAAGACCATGCTCTTGGAGTCATGAAGTCCCGAGTCGCGAGATCGCGATGTGATCTGGGCCGTTGATCAAAGAGGAGGGACAGCCGTGGGATCTGACGTCTCGATACATCGCGTATCGGGGATTCGTGAGTTTGGAGGTGGAAGACCATGCTCTTGGAGTCACGAAGTCCCGAGTCGCGAGATCGCGATGTGATCTGGGCCGTTGATCAAAGAGGAAGGACAGCCGTGGGATCTGTCGTCTCGATACATCGCGTATCGGGGGTTTGTGAGTTTGGAGGTGGAAGACCGAACCCTTGGAGTCGTGAAGTCCCGAATAGCGAGAAGTAGGAGCAACCATTGAGTCAGGACCTCCTCGCCATATCGCATATCGGGGTCTCGGAGGTTGAGGGGAATTAGTTTCGACTGTAGAAGTCACGAGCACATCCGCTTGGTGGGACCCACGTGGTTGACAGGTGGTGTGACGATAAGATGCCCAGAGAGAGGGAGAAGTGGTGACAGGTGGTGGACACGTGTCGTTTGAAACGGGAGTCAACATCCTGTTGACTTCTCATACTTCGGGTTCTTGTAAGAAAGGAGCACAAAGGCCCAACAATTCAAGTCGCGAAGTTGCGAGTTCCGAGAAGCCCGGAAGGAGTCAAACCTTCTCTGACTTTTGCATCTCGGGGCCTTGTAAAAGAAGGGCCCAGAGGTTCAACCTTTCAACTCACGAACTTACAAGTTGCGAGCAAGGCTAGTAATTAGCCCTAGCCGGTGGTCACGCGTGGAGAGCGCTAATAAGGAGGGGCCATACCATATCGGAATCTCGGGTATCGGCGATTGGTGAAGAAAATTCGAGGGTCTTCGATTCACGACTCGCGAGGTTGCGAGTTGTAAAAGGCGCTTGCATTTAGGCGCGTATGTGGTCCTATCGAGATAGGGACTAAAGAAAGGGAGCTAGTGCTTTGTCGTTAAGCGGCGGGTAGATCTGGACGACCGGAATCTGCGTGCCCAAATCTACGGCCAGGGTTTCATTCCGAAGCCCCCTCGCCATTCTACCTTTAAGATTGGACTCACTTGTATCGCTGGGTCGCAAAACATGAAAAGGCGCCTGGTTTGTTTGGCCTGTGGTCCTAACCCACGATCACAGGGAGGTGAACAGGGAAGAACTAGCCTGTGCTAGGCCCCCGTAGGACTTCGGGGATTCTGTCCCTTCAGGAAAAGAGAAAATTTTACTATGCCGTAGTGGGTGTGTTACACCCTTGAACATACATACAACTTTAAAGAGTGAAACTTGAAAGTAAATTGCCAAACTTTGAAAGCAAACGCTTGGAAATGAAAAGTGCTAATAAATTAAACCCATAAACATGAAAATAAGCCTTGAACAACAAGGTTTGCACAACTAAAGATATTGAAAAGTTAAACACAAGTGTTGTGAAGTGTAGTAGGTAAATTTTAGATAAGTTTTAGAGTCTCTCTTTGATTAGGGGGCTTAAGGTGTTGTGAAACAAGCCTAAACTATGTGTCTACCCCTAGACTCTTACCACTTTGGCCAAAATGATTGCTGGGTGCTCAAGAAGAAGGGAAAACAAGGTCCTTCCCTAGCTCCACAGGTCAACCCGGAAAACTTGGGCGCTCAAGCAGGGGGGACACCTAGTGCCGTGAAGTCATCCCCGACTTAGCACCCCCTGTAGCCTCCACAATCCTCCTTTTTGGTGGCGAAAGTTGTACCAGTCCAAGGTGCCTAATTAGACTAGATAAATTTCCTCCTAATCTATACTACAAGCTATGATTAACTTGAAAATAAATTGCAAAGTAAATGATTCCCAACCTAAGATACAAGATATTAATCAATTAGATAGTTGCCTAATCTTAAGAATGAGATAGCAAGATAAAATGACTTTGCAACTTAAACAAATTGAAGGAAAATAAAACTTAAGCAAATATTAACAAGATGAGATATTAACAAGCTAAGCTATAAACAAGCCTTACAATATAGCATGTGTTGGCTTAGCCAAACCTTTTTGCTAGGTGTAGGAAAAAATAAATAATGCAAGTAAATAGAATTTGGAAAGTAATAACAAGATCCTAGCCACTCAAACTTGTCTTAAGGACAAGTGGGGCAAACAATAATTGAAATAAACACTTGCAACCTTAACTAAGGCACAAGGAGGAGGACAAGCCTACCGATTTTGTGCCAAAGTGGGTGAAAGAAATGAAAGAATTAACTTGACAAAAAAGTAAAGCACCTAGCCTCTCAACCTTGTCTTAAGGACAAGTGGGCAAAGAATTAAAATGCTTAAAACAAAAATTTAATCTAAATTCCTAGCCTTACGATTTAGCATGGGTGGCAAAGCCAATCCTTTTTGCTAGTTGTAGGCAAACAAGAAATAAAATTGCATAAATTTAAAATACTTGAAGAAATGCAAGCCCAAGAGACTCTCTTTGGGCTTGCTTACAATGAAAAGAGGAGAATAGAAGAAGTGGGTATCAAAACCATTACTTGGGAGGTTTTTCTTTAGTTTTTTATGGCTCCAAATGGGCAACACCTCCCCTTTTATGGTCAAAACCTGCAGAAAATCAGCAAGCAAAGCTTGTTGAAAATGCTACAAAATAACCAGAAAACTTTAGAAAAATTTCTGTTAGTGAAAACATAAATTTTACATACAAAAATTTGCAAGCAAAAGATTGAAATATGACTTATTCTAGAACAGAAATAGACCCCATAAAATGTATGAAAGATATATGAAAGAAACATAAAATAAAGGAGGGTTCTAGTGGTTGAAGATACAAATTTCCAGATCTGAAATTTGTCTTCCTCCAACCCTTGGTGACCTGCAAAAGTACAAGATCAAGCTACAAGACAAGAAATGAGGTGAGTAGTGTTGCCGTCCTTATACACATTTGCAAACGTGAGCTAAGTCCTGCTCACTTAGTGTGTCCTCGGAGGCACAATGCCTAGGTTCAAAGTCCACGTTGTCACTTTGACTTGAACCTCTTCCGTCTAGGCTAACTCCTAGGGAAGCCAAGGGGGGTAGACCCTAGTTACTAGATGAGATTAAATTTTAATGTTCTAGGAGTTGGTTTTAATTGGTTAAAAGGTCGGGGGGAATCTAGCTTAAGATGTCAATCAACAAATGCAAGATGCAACTATCTAAGTATGAGAGTCAGACCTTTTCCTAGGGCAACTAAGACTAGTGCCTAAGATTGGGCAATGGGGTCAACTAAGTTAGGGGGAATGTTCGTTACAAGATAAGTTACAGAGTATTACAATNAGACAGATACAATTAGATACAAAAGAATAAATCAGATATACAGATTAAGACTAGATACAAGATATACAATATACTCACAAGTTTGCTCACATGTGTAGGAATTAAAGATACACAAGATAAAGAGATCAACACATGAAGCCAAGCATGCTCACAACAGATAGATTTTCGTTGGATTGCTTTTCAATGGCCAAGATATGCAAAGCACTCAAGACCCAATCAAGAGAATGCTTCCAGGTGGATGCGCACTTCTTGAAGGATCACACCACAGATACAGGAATAAAATAAAGATGAAGGCTTGCAAATGTAAAGTGAGTTCCAGATGACAAAGATATAACCACTTAAATGTTTATTCTACAACACATAAATGATGACTTGCGTATAAATGTAAAAAGGACAGTGAGACTAGTGAGCTTGCAAGTGGTAACTGTATTGCTTGGTGTTGTAGATTGAAAATTGAATTAAATGGTTAAGCGTGAGATTAATTTTTAGCCCTATCTAGATGTCAACCCAAAACTCCCCCTATTACCAAGTGGTTGCTGGATGCTCAAGAAGTGAGGCAACGAGGCCTACCCTAGCTTCACAGGTCAACCCTAAGGTCAAGTACTTCGGAAAATTTCCGTGGCTTTCCTCAAAACCCCGGTTTTTAAGTGGCGAAGATGGTGAGTTAAGGTGTCCTATTAAGTCTAATTAATGAATTTTAGATCTATGAGCTAAATATTGTGAAATGTGATTGAGTGCTTGTTGCTTGCTCAACAAAGTTGCGAAAGTATTGAAAATTGAAATATGTGAAGGCTGAAGCCCTTTAACAATGAAGTTGCCAAACGAGTTCTTAAATGTTATATTGCAAAAGTGAAGTATGAGAACTGAAAGTAACTTGCGGAATTGTAAAAGGTTGATTAAGCCCTT